>JAWNPH010000029.1:7500-15000 GCA_035047645.1 Drosophila merina
ACAGACAGATAGACAGACAGATAGACAGACAGATAGACAGACAGATAGACAGACAGATAGACAGACAGATAGACAGACAGATAGACAGACAGATAGACAGACAGATAGACAGACAGATAGACAGACAGATAGACAGACAGATAGACAGACAGATAGACAGACAGATAGACAGACAGATAGACAGACAGATAGACAGACAGATAGACAGACAGATAGACAGACAGATAGACAGACAGATAGACAGACAGATAGACAGACAGATAGACAGACAGATAGACAGACAGATAGACAGACAGATAGACAGACAGATAGACAGACAGATAGACAGACAGACAGATAGACAGACAGATAGACAGACAGATAGACAGACAGATAGACAGACAGATAGACAGACAGATAGACAGACAGATAGACAGACAGATAGACAGACAGATAGACAGACAGATAGACAGACAGATAGACAGACAGATAGACAGACAGATAGACAGACAGATAGACAGACAGATAGACAGACAGATAGACAGACAGATAGACAGACAGATAGACAGACAGATAGACAGACAGATAGACAGACAGATAGACAGACAGATAGACAGACAGATAGACAGACAGATAGACAGACAGATAGACAGACAGATAGACAGACAGATAGACAGACAGATAGACAGACAGATAGACAGACAGATAGACAGACAGATAGACAGACAGATAGACAGACAGATAGACAGACAGATAGACAGACAGATAGACAGACAGATAGACAGACAGATAGACAGACAGATAGACAGACAGATAGACAGACAGATAGACAGACAGATAGACAGACAGATAGACAGACAGATAGACAGACAGATAGACAGACAGATAGACAGACAGATAGACAGACAGATAGACAGACAGATAGACAGACAGATAGACAGACAGATAGACAGACAGATAGACAGACAGATAGACAGACAGACAGATAGACAGACAGATAGACAGACAGATAGACAGACAGATAGACAGACAGATAGACAGACAGATAGACAGACAGATAGACAGACAGATAGACAGACAGATAGACAGACAGATAGACAGACAGATAGACAGACAGATAGACAGACAGATAGACAGACAGATAGACAGACAGATAGACAGACAGATAGACAGACAGATAGACAGACAGATAGACAGACAGATAGACAGACAGATAGACAGACAGATAGACAGACAGACAGATAGACAGACAGATAGACAGACAGATAGACAGACAGATAGACAGACAGATAGACAGACAGATAGACAGACAGATAGACAGACAGATAGACAGACAGATAGACAGACAGATAGACAGACAGATAGACAGACAGATAGACAGACAGATAGACAGACAGATAGACAGACAGATAGACAGACAGATAGACAGACAGATAGACAGACAGATAGACAGACAGATAGACAGACAGATAGACAGACAGATAGACAGACAGATAGACAGACAGATAGACAGACAGATAGACAGACAGATAGACAGACAGATAGACAGACAGATAGACAGACAGATAGACAGACAGATAGACAGACAGATAGACAGACAGATAGACAGACAGATAGACAGACAGATAGACAGACAGATAGACAGACAGATAGACAGACAGATAGACAGACAGATAGACAGACAGATAGACAGACAGATAGACAGACAGATAGACAGACAGATAGACAGACAGATAGACAGACAGATAGACAGACAGATAGACAGACAGATAGACAGACAGATAGACAGACAGATAGACAGACAGATAGACAGACAGATAGACAGACAGATAGACAGACAGATAGACAGACAGATAGACAGACAGATAGACAGACAGATAGACAGACAGATAGACAGACAGATAGACAGACAGATAGACAGACAGATAGACAGACAGATAGACAGACAGATAGACAGACAGATAGACAGACAGATAGACAGACAGATAGACAGACAGATAGACAGACAGATAGACAGACAGATAGACAGACAGATAGACAGACAGATAGACAGACAGATAGACAGACAGATAGACAGACAGATAGACAGACAGATAGACAGACAGATAGACAGACAGATAGACAGACAGATAGACAGACAGATAGACAGACAGATAGACAGACAGATAGACAGACAGATAGACAGACAGATAGACAGACAGATAGACAGACAGATAGACAGACAGATAGACAGACAGATAGACAGACAGATAGACAGACAGATAGACAGACAGATAGATAGACAGACAGATAGACAGACAGATAGACAGACAGATAGACAGACAGATAGACAGACAGATAGACAGACAGATAGACAGACAGATAGACAGACAGATAGACAGACAGATAGACAGACAGATAGACAGACAGATAGACAGACAGATAGACAGACAGATAGACAGACAGATAGACAGACAGATAGACAGACAGATAGACAGACAGATAGACAGACAGATAGACAGACAGATAGACAGACAGATAGACAGACAGATAGACAGACAGATAGACAGACAGATAGACAGACAGATAGACAGACAGATAGACAGACAGATAGACAGACAGATAGACAGACAGATAGACAGACAGATAGACAGACAGATAGACAGACAGATAGACAGACAGATAGACAGACAGATAGACAGACAGATAGACAGACAGATAGACAGACAGATAGACAGACAGATAGACAGACAGATAGACAGACAGATAGACAGACAGATAGACAGACAGATAGACAGACAGATAGACAGACAGATAGACAGACAGATAGACAGACAGATAGACAGACAGATAGACAGACAGATAGACAGACAGATAGACAGACAGATAGACAGACAGATAGACAGACAGATAGACAGACAGATAGACAGACAGATAGACAGACAGATAGACAGACAGATAGACAGACAGATAGACAGACAGATAGACAGACAGATAGACAGACAGATAGACAGACAGATAGACAGACAGATAGACAGACAGATAGACAGACAGATAGACAGACAGATAGACAGACAGATAGACAGACAGATAGACAGACAGATAGACAGACAGATAGACAGACAGATAGACAGACAGATAGACAGACAGATAGACAGACAGATAGACAGACAGATAGACAGACAGATAGACAGACAGATAGACAGACAGATAGACAGACAGATAGACAGACAGATAGACAGACAGATAGACAGACAGATAGACAGACAGATAGACAGACAGATAGACAGACAGATAGACAGACAGATAGACAGACAGATAGACAGACAGATAGACAGACAGATAGACAGACAGATAGACAGACAGATAGACAGACAGATAGACAGACAGATAGACAGACAGATAGACAGACAGATAGACAGACAGATAGACAGACAGATAGACAGACAGATAGACAGACAGATAGACAGACAGATAGACAGACAGATAGACAGACAGATAGACAGACAGATAGACAGACAGATAGACAGACAGATAGACAGACAGATAGACAGACAGATAGACAGACAGATAGACAGACAGATAGACAGACAGATAGACAGACAGATAGACAGACAGATAGACAGACAGATAGACAGACAGATAGACAGACAGATAGACAGACAGATAGACAGACAGATAGACAGACAGATAGACAGACAGATAGACAGACAGATAGACAGACAGATAGACAGACAGATAGACAGACAGATAGACAGACAGATAGACAGACAGATAGACAGACAGATAGACAGACAGATAGACAGACAGATAGACAGACAGATAGACAGACAGATAGACAGACAGATAGACAGACAGATAGACAGACAGATAGACAGACAGATAGACAGACAGATAGACAGACAGATAGACAGACAGATAGACAGACAGATAGACAGACAGATAGACAGACAGATAGACAGACAGATAGACAGACAGATAGACAGACAGATAGACAGACAGATAGACAGACAGATAGACAGACAGATAGACAGACAGATAGACAGACAGATAGACAGACAGATAGACAGACAGATAGACAGACAGATAGACAGACAGATAGACAGACAGATAGACAGACAGATAGACAGACAGATAGACAGACAGATAGACAGACAGATAGACAGACAGATAGACAGACAGATAGACAGACAGATAGACAGACAGATAGACAGACAGATAGACAGACAGATAGACAGACAGATAGACAGACAGATAGACAGACAGACAGATAGACAGACAGATAGACAGACAGATAGACAGACAGATAGACAGACAGATAGACAGACAGATAGACAGACAGATAGACAGACAGATAGACAGACAGATAGACAGACAGATAGACAGACAGATAGACAGACAGATAGACAGACAGATAGACAGACAGATAGACAGACAGACAGATAGACAGACAGATAGACAGACAGATAGACAGACAGATAGACAGACAGATAGACAGACAGATAGACAGACAGATAGACAGACAGATAGACAGACAGATAGACAGACAGATAGACAGACAGATAGACAGACAGATAGACAGACAGATAGACAGACAGATAGACAGACAGATAGACAGACAGATAGACAGACAGATAGACAGACAGATAGACAGACAGATAGACAGACAGATAGACAGACAGATAGACAGACAGATAGACAGACAGATAGACAGACAGATAGACAGACAGATAGACAGACAGATAGACAGACAGATAGACAGACAGATAGACAGACAGATAGACAGACAGATAGACAGACAGATAGACAGACAGATAGACAGACAGATAGACAGACAGATAGACAGACAGATAGACAGACAGATAGACAGACAGATAGACAGACAGATAGACAGACAGATAGACAGACAGATAGACAGACAGATAGACAGACAGATAGACAGACAGATAGACAGACAGATAGACAGACAGATAGACAGACAGATAGACAGACAGATAGACAGACAGATAGACAGACAGATAGACAGACAGATAGACAGACAGATAGACAGACAGATAGACAGACAGATAGACAGACAGATAGACAGACAGATAGACAGACAGATAGACAGACAGATAGACAGACAGATAGACAGACAGATAGACAGACAGATAGACAGACAGATAGACAGACAGATAGACAGACAGATAGACAGACAGATAGACAGACAGATAGACAGACAGATAGACAGACAGATAGACAGACAGATAGACAGACAGATAGACAGACAGATAGACAGACAGATAGACAGACAGATAGACAGACAGATAGACAGACAGATAGACAGACAGATAGACAGACAGATAGACAGACAGATAGACAGACAGATAGACAGACAGATAGACAGACAGATAGACAGACAGATAGACAGACAGATAGACAGACAGATAGACAGACAGATAGACAGACAGATAGACAGACAGATAGACAGACAGATAGACAGACAGATAGACAGACAGATAGACAGACAGATAGACAGACAGATAGACAGACAGATAGACAGACAGATAGACAGACAGATAGACAGACAGATAGACAGACAGATAGACAGACAGATAGACAGACAGATAGACAGACAGACAGATAGACAGACAGATAGACAGACAGATAGACAGACAGATAGACAGACAGATAGACAGACAGATAGACAGACAGATAGACAGACAGATTAGACAGACAGATTAGACAGACAGATAGACAGACAGATAGACAGACAGATAGACAGACAGATAGACAGACAGATAGACAGACAGATAGACAGACAGATAGACAGACAGATAGACAGACAGATAGACAGACAGATAGACAGACAGATAGACAGACAGATAGACAGACAGATAGACAGACAGATAGACAGACAGATAGACAGACAGATAGACAGACAGATAGACAGACAGATAGACAGACAGATAGACAGACAGATAGACAGACAGATAGACAGACAGATAGACAGACAGATAGACAGACAGATAGACAGACAGATAGACAGACAGATAGACAGACAGATAGACAGACAGATAGACAGACAGATAGACAGACAGACAGATAGACAGACAGATAGACAGACAGATAGACAGACAGATAGACAGACAGATAGACAGACAGATAGACAGACAGATAGACAGACAGATAGACAGACAGATAGACAGACAGATAGACAGACAGATAGACAGACAGATAGACAGACAGATAGACAGACAGATAGACAGACAGATAGACAGACAGATAGACAGACAGATAGACAGACAGATAGACAGACAGATAGACAGACAGATAGACAGACAGATAGACAGACAGATAGACAGACAGATAGACAGACAGATAGACAGACAGATAGACAGACAGATAGACAGACAGATAGACAGACAGATAGACAGACAGATAGACAGACAGATAGACAGACAGACAGATAGACAGACAGATAGACAGACAGATAGACAGACAGATAGACAGACAGATAGACAGACAGATAGACAGACAGATAGACAGACAGATAGACAGACAGATAGACAGACAGATAGACAGACAGATAGACAGACAGATAGACAGACAGATAGACAGACAGATAGACAGACAGATAGACAGACAGATAGACAGACAGATAGACAGACAGATAGACAGACAGATAGACAGACAGATAGACAGACAGATAGACAGACAGATAGACAGACAGATAGACAGACAGATAGACAGACAGATAGACAGACAGATAGACAGACAGATAGACAGACAGATAGACAGACAGATAGACAGACAGATAGACAGACAGATAGACAGACAGATAGACAGACAGATAGACAGACAGATAGACAGACAGATAGACAGACAGATAGACAGACAGATAGACAGACAGATAGACAGACAGATAGACAGACAGATAGACAGACAGATAGACAGACAGATAGACAGACAGATAGACAGACAGATAGACAGACAGATAGACAGACAGATAGACAGACAGATAGACAGACAGATAGACAGACAGATAGACAGACAGATAGACAGACAGATAGACAGACAGATAGACAGACAGATAGACAGACAGATAGACAGACAGATAGACAGACAGATAGACAGACAGATAGACAGACAGATAGACAGACAGATAGACAGACAGATAGACAGACAGATAGACAGACAGATAGACAGACAGATAGACAGACAGATAGACAGACAGATAGACAGACAGATAGACAGACAGATAGACAGACAGATAGACAGACAGATAGACAGACAGATAGACAGACAGATAGACAGACAGATAGACAGACAGATAGACAGACAGATAGACAGACAGATAGACAGACAGATAGACAGACAGATAGACAGACAGATAGACAGACAGATAGACAGACAGATAGACAGACAGATAGACAGACAGATAGACAGACAGATAGACAGACAGATAGACAGACAGATAGACAGACAGATAGACAGACAGATAGACAGACAGATAGACAGACAGATAGACAGACAGATAGACAGACAGATAGACAGACAGAT
>JAWNPH010000029.1:22500-40000 GCA_035047645.1 Drosophila merina
ATAGACAGACAGATAGACAGACAGATAGACAGACAGATATACAAACAAAAAGACAGACAGATAGACAGACAGATAGACAGACAGATAGATAGACAGATAACAGCAAAAAGACAGACAGACAGACAGACAGATAGACAGACAGATAGACAGACAGATAGACAGACAGATAGACAGACAGATAGACAGACAGATAGACAGACAAATAGACAGACAAATAGACAGACAAATAGACAGACAAAGAGACAGACAAATAGACAGACAAAGAGTCAGACAAATAGACAGACAGAAAGACAGACAGATAGACAGACAGATATACAGACAAATAGACAGACAAATAGACAGACAAATAGACAGACAAATAGACAGACAAATAGACAGACAAATAGACAGACAGATAGATAGACAGATAGACAGGCAGACAGACAGACAGACAGACAGATAGACAGACAGATAGACAGACAGATAGACAGACAGATAGACAGACAGATAGACAGACAGTTAGACAGACAAATAGACAGACAAATAGACAGACAAATAGACAGACAAATAGACAGACAAATAGACAGACAGATAGAAAGACAAATAGAAAGACAAATAGACAGAAATAAAAAATAACAAAATAGACAGACAAAAAGACAAAAAGACAACAGATAGACAGAAGATAGACAGACAGATAGACAAAGATAGACAAAAATAGACAAAAATAGACAAAATAGACAAAATAGACAGAAATAGACAAAAAGACAAAAAGCAAAAGCAAATAACAAATAGCAAAAGAAAAAAAAGAAGACAGAAGATAGCAAATAGACAAAAGATAGACAACAATAGAAAACAGAAGCAAATAAGACAGACAACAGAAGACAGAAGACAGAAAGACAGAAGAGAGATAGCAAGCAGCAAGACACAAGCAAGAAGCAAAAGCAAAAGCACCAGAAGCACAGAAAAGAAAGCAAAAGCAAAAGCACAAAGAAAAGCAAAGAACAGAAAGCAAGATAGCAAGATAGCAGCAGAGCAAAAGATAGGCACAGGAGCAGAGATAGCAAAGATAGCACAAAACAAAAGACACAATAGCACAGATAGCACAGATAGCAAATAGCAAGATAGCAAGATAGCACAGAACAGACAAAGACAAGCAATAGCAACAGAAGCAACAGATAAACAGACAGATAGACAGACAGATAGACAGACAGATAGACAGACAGATAGACAGACAGACAGATAGACAGACAGATAGACAGACAGATAGACAGACAGATAGACAGACAGATAGACAGACAGATAGACAGACAGATAGACAGACAGATAGACAGACAGATAGACAGACAGATAGACAGACAGATAGACAGACAGATAGACAGACAGATAGACAGACAGATAGACAGACAGATAGCAGACAGATAGACAGACAGATAGACAGACAGATAGACAGACAGATAGACAGACAGATAGACAGACAGATAGACAGACAGATAGACAGACAGATAGACAGACAGATAGACAGACAGACAGAGACGCAGACAGAGACACAGACAGATAGAAAGACATATAGACAGACAGATAGACAGGCAGATAGACAGACAGATAGACAGACAGATAGACAGACAGATAGA
The DNA here is from genome assembly GCA_035047645.1 of Drosophila merina. NCBI lineage: Eukaryota > Metazoa > Arthropoda > Insecta > Diptera > Drosophilidae > Drosophila > Drosophila merina. Next base: position 24,111 of record JAWNPH010000029.1, read on the forward strand.
CAGACAGATAGACAGACAGATAGACAGACAGATAGACAAACAGATAGACAGACAAATAGACAGACAGATAGAAAGACAGCTAGACAGACAGATAGACAGACAGATAGACAGACAGATAGACAAACAGATACACAGACAGATAGACAGACAGATAGACAGACAGATAGACAGACAGACAGACAGAAAGACAGACAGATAGACAGACAGATAGACAAACAGATAGACAGACAGATAGAAAGACAGATAGACAGACAGATAGACAGACAGACAGACAGACAGAAAGACAGACGGATAGACAGACAGATAGACAGACAGATAAACATACAGATAGACAGACAGATAGAAAGACAGATAGACAGACAGATAGACAGACAGATAGACAGACAGATAGATAGACAGATAGACAGACAGATACACAGACAGATAGACAGACAGATAGACAGACAGATAGACAGACAGACAGACAGAAAGACAGACAGACAGATGACAGACAGATAGACAGACAGATAGACAGACAGATAGACAGACAGATAGACAGACAGATAGACACACAGATAGACAGACAGATAGAAAGACAGATAGACAGACAGATAGACAGACAGATAGACAGACAGATAGATAGACAGATAGACAGACAGATAGACAGACAGATAGACAGACAGATAGACAGACAGATAGACAGACTAGACAGACAGAAAGACAGACAGATAGACAGACAGATAGACAGACAGATAGACAGACAGATAGACAGACAGATAGACAGACAGATAGACAGACAGATAGACAGACAGATAGACAGACAGATAGACAGACAGATAGACAGACAGATAGACAGACAGATAGACAGACAGATAGACAGACAGATAGACAGACAGATAGACAGACAGATAGACAGACAGATAGACAGACAGATAGACAGACAGATAGACAGACAGATAGACAGACAGATAGACAGACAGATAGACAGACAGATAGACAGACAGATAGACAGACAGATAGACAGACAGATAGACAGACAGATAGACAGACAGATAGACAGACAGATAGACAGACAGATAGACAGACAGATAGACAGACAGATAGACAGACAGATAGACAGACAGATAGACAGACAGATAGACAGACAGATAGACAGACAGATAGACAGACAGATAGACAGACAGATAGACAGACAGATAGACAGACAGATAGACAGACAGATAGACAGACAGATAGACAGACAGATAGACAGACAGATAGACAGACAGATAGACAGACAGATAGACAGACAGATAGACAGACAGATAGACAGACAGATAGACAGACAGATAGACAGACAGATAGACAGACAGATAGACAGACAGATAGACAGACAGATAGACAGACAGATAGACAGACAGATAGACAGACAGATAGCAGACAGATAGACAGACAGATAGACAGACAGATAGACAGACAGATAGACAGACAGAAGACAGAGAAGACAGACAGATAGACAGACAGATAGACAGACAGATAGACAGACAGATAGACAGACAGATAGACAGACAGATAGACAGACAGATAGACAGACAGATAGACAGACAGATAGACAGACAGATAGACAGACAGATAGACAGACAGACAGACAGACAGATAAAGAAGAAGCAAAGAAGCAAAGAAGCAAAGAAGCAAAGAGCAGAAGAAGCAAGAAGAAATAGCAGAAGAAGCAGCAGAAGAAGAGCAGAAGAAGCAGAAGAAGCAAAGAAGCAGAGAAGCACCAGATGAAATAGAAACAGCAAAGAGCAAAGAAGCAAAGAAGCAAAGAAGCAAAGAACAGAGAAGACAGAAGAAGAGCACCAGATAGCAGCAGAGAGAAAGCAAAGAAGCAAAGAAGCAGACAGAGCAGAAGAGCAGAAGATAGCAGACAGAAGCAGACAGAAGCAACAGATGAACAAAGAAGCAGAAGAAGCAAGAAGCAAAGCACCAGAAGCACAGATACACAGAACAAAAAGCAAAAGCACAGAAGCACAGACAAAAGACAAGCAAAAAAAAAAAAGAAAAGCAACAGAAACAGCAAAAAGCAAAAGCAAAAAGAAAAAAAAACAAAAAGAAAAAACAAAAAAAAGAAAAAGAAACAAAGCAAAGAAAAAAAAGCAAAGAAAACAGTAAAAAAAAAAACAAACAAAAAAGAAAAAAAAAAAGAAAAAAACAAAGAAAGAAGCAAAGAAACAACAAAAGCAAAACAAAAAGAGCAAGAGAAAGCAAAGCAAACAAAAAGAAGAAAAAAGCAAACAAAGAAAGAAAGAAAGAAAGAAGAAGAACAGCAAAGAAAGAAAAGCAAACAAACAAAGCAAAGCAAACAACAAAAAAAAAAAAAAAAAAAAAAAAAAAAAAAAAAGAAAAAGAAAAAAAAAAAAAAAAAGATAGACAGAAGATAGACAGACAGATAGACAAAGATAGCAGACAAGCAGACAATAAGAAGATACAGAAGATAGCAAAATAGCAGAAGAAGCAGAAGATAGCAGAAGTACAGAAATACAGAAGAGCAAAGAACACAAACAAAAACAAAAACAAAGCAAAAAAAAGAAAAAGAAAAAACAAAAAACAGAAGAAAGAAAGAAAAAAAAACAAAACAAAAAAAAACAAAAAAGCAAAAAAGAGAAAAGAGAAAAAAAAAAAAAAAAAACAAAAGAAAAGAAACAAAAAAAAAAAGAAAGAAAAAAAAAAACAAAAGCAGAAAGAAAGAAAAAAGCAAAGAAAAGAGAGACAGAAGAAGAGCAGAAGCAAGAGCACAGAGCAAACAAAAGAGAGACAGAACAGAGAGAAGATAGCAGAGAAGACAGCAACAAGCAGAAGAAACAGAAGCAGAGATAACAGAAGAAGCAGAGTAGAGAAATAGCAGAAAAGCAGACAGTAGCAGACAGAAGCAGACAGAAGCAGAAGAAGCAGACAGAGCAGACAGAAGCAACAGAAGCAACAGAAGCAACAGATAGCACAATAACAACAAAGAAAAGCAAAAAGCAAGAAGCACAAAGACAACAAAGCAGACAGAAGCAACAGAGCAAAGACAGATAGACAGACAGATAGACAGACAGATAGACAGACAGATAGAAAGACAGATAGACAACAGATAGCAGAAGATAGACAGACAGATAGACAGAAGATAGCACAGATAGCAGAAGATAGAGACAGATAGCAACAGAACAACAGATAGCAGACAGATAGACAGAAGATAGACAGACAGATAGACAGAAATAGCAGACAGATAGCAGACAGATAGCAGACAGATAGACAGAAGATAGACAACAGATAGACAACAGTAGACAAGACAGATAGACAGAAGATAGCAGAAGATAGCAGCAGATAGCAGAAGATAGCAGAAGATAGCAGCAGATAGCAGAAGAAGCAGAAGATAGACAGACAGATAGCAGACAGAAGACAGAAGATAGCAGACAGATAGCAGACAGATAGCAGAAGATAGACAGACAGATAGCAGACAGATAGCAGACAGATAGCAGACAGATAGCAGAAGATAGCAGAAGATAGCACAGATAGCAACAGATAGCAACAGATAGAGACAATAGAACAATAGACAGACAGAACAGAAAAGAAAAAGCAGAAAAAAAAGACAACAAAAGCAAAAAAAAAAAAAAAAAAGCAAAGAAAAAAAACAAAGAAAAAACAAAGAAAAAAGAAAGACAACAAAACAAAAGAAAAAAGAAGAAAAAGAAACAAAAAAAAAAAAAAGAAACAAAAAAAAAAAAAAAAAAAAAAGAAAAAAAAAAAAAAAAAAAAAAAAAAAAAAAAAAAAAAAAATACAAAAGCAAAAAAGCAAACAAAAAGAAAAACAAAAGAAAAAGCAAAAAAAAGAAGACAAACAAAGCAAAGAAAAAAACAAAAGCACAAAAAGAGAAAAAGAAAAAGAAAGCAAAGAAAAAAAAAAAAAAAAAACAAAAGCAAGACAAAGCACAACAAAAAGACAAAGAGAGAAGCAGAGCGCAGAAAAAGCAAAACAAGCAAAGAAAGGAACAAGCAAAGCACACCAAGCAAAAGCAAAGAAAGAAGAAAGAAAAACAAGCAAAACAAGAAGCAAAAGCACAAGCGAGCAAAAGAAGAGCACATGCCAAGCAAAACAAGACAGCAGAAAGCACAAAGCACAGCAGCAGAAGCACAGGAAAGACAGAGAGCGAGGCAGCAGAGACAGCAAGAAGCACAGGACAAAGCAGCAAGCAGAAGCAGCAGAAGCACAGAAGAAGCAACAGAAGCAGGAAGCACAGAGAGCAAAGCCAGTAACAAAAAAAAGCAACAGAAGCAGACAGAAGCAGACAGAAGCAGACAGAAGCAGACAGATAGCAGCAGAAGCAACAAAGCAGCAGAAACAAAGCAGACAGAAGCAGACAGAAGCACAGATAGCAGGTAGACAGATAGCAGATAGCACAGCAGATAGCAGCAATAGCCAGAAGCAGCAGATAGCAGCAAAGCAGCAGATAGCAGCAGATAGCAGACAAAGCAGACAGTAACAAGAAGCAGACAGAGCAGCAGAAGACAGATAGCAGACAGATAGCAGACAGATAGCAGACAGATAGCAGACAGATAGCAGACAGATAAAACAGAAGAACAAGAACAACAAACAAAAAAAACAAACAAAGCAAAAAACAAAAAAAAAACAAAAAAACAGAAGCACAACACAACATACAAACAAAACAAAAAAAAAAACACAAACAACAAAGAAACAAGCAAAAAAAAAAAAAAAAGAAAACACAACAAAAAAAAAAACAAAAAAAAAAAAAAAAAAAAAAAAAAGAAAGGAAGAAAAAACAAAGCAAAAAAAAAAAAAAAAAAAAAAAAGAAAAAAAAAAAAAAAAGAAAGAAAAAAAAAAAAAGAAAAAAAAAAAAGAAAAAAAAAGAAAAAAAAAAAAAAAAAAAAAAAAAAAAAAAAAAAAAAAAAAAAAAAAAAAAAAAGAAAGAAAGAAAGAAAAAAAAAAAAAAAAAAAAAAAAAAAAAAAAAAAGAAAAAAAAAAAAAAAAAAAAAAAAAAAAAAAAAAAAAAGAAAAAAAAAGAAAAAGAGAACAAAAAAAAAAGAAAAAAAAAACAAGAAAAAAAAAAAAAAAGAAAAAAAAAAAAAAAAAAAAAAAAAAGAAAGAAAAAACAAAAAAAAAGACAAAGAAACACAAAAGAAAAAAAACAAAAAAAAAAAAAAAGACAAAAAAAAAAAAAAGGAAAGAAAAACAAAAGAAAGAAAGAAGAAAAAACAAAAAGAGAAAGAAAAAAAAGAAAAGAAAAGCAAAAGCAAAACAAGCAAAAAGCAAAAGCAGAAGCAGAAGAAGGCAAAAGCAAAACAAGAAGCAGAGAGCAAAGAAAGAAAAGAAAAAGCAAAGCACAAAGACGAGGAAAGACGAGAAGAGCACAGAGCAAAGAAAGCAGAGAAGCAGAGAAGCAGAGAAGAAAAGCAGCAAGAGCAAAGAGAAAAAAGCAGCAGAAGCACAGAAGCAAGAGACAAGCAAAAGCACAGAAGCACAGAGCAACAAAGCAGCAGAAGCCAAAGCAGCAGATAGAGAAGAGCACAGATAGCACAGATAGCACAGAAGCAGCAGATAGCAGCAGAGCAGATGCACGAGCAAGAAGACAATAGCAAAAGACATAGCCAAGCAACAAAGCAAAAAGCAACAGTAGCACAGATAAACAGACAAAAGAGACAGAAGCAGCAGAAGCAGACAGATAGCAGACAGAAGCAGCAGATAGCAGCAGAAGACAGCAGAAGACACAGATAGCACAGAAGACAGCAAGCAGAAGCAGCAGAAGCAGCAGTAGCAGCAGTAGAGCGAGCACAGCAGCAGAAGCAGAGATAGCAACAGAAGCAGACAGATAGCAGACAGATAGCAGACAGATAGCACAGATAGCAACAGAGCAGAAGATAGCAGACAGATAGCAGCAGATAGCAGACAGATAGCAGACAGATAGCAGACAGATAGCAGCAGATAGCAGAGATAGCAGACAGATAGACAGACAGATAGCAGACAGATAGCAGACAGATAGCAGACAGATAGCAGACAGATAGCAGACAGATAGCAGACAAGATAGCAGACAGATAGCAGACAGATAGACAAAGACAGATAGACAACAGACAGATAGCAGACAGATAGACAGACAGATAGCAGACAGATAGCAGACAGATAGCAGACAGATAGCAGACAGATAGCAGACAGATAGCAGAAAAGCAGATAGACAGACAGATAGCAGACAGATAGCAGACAGATAGCAGACAGATAGCAGACAGATAGCAGACAGATAGACAGACAGATAGCAGACAGATAGACAGACAGATAGCAGACAGATAGACAGACAGATAGACAGACAGATAGCAGACAGATAGCAGACAGATAGCAGACAGATAGCAGACAGATAGCAGACAGATAGCAGACAGATAGCAGACAGATAGACAGACAGATAGCAGACAGATAGCAGACAGATAGACAGTAGCAGCAGCAGATAACAGATAGACAGACAGATAGCAGACAGATAGCAGACAGATAGCAGACAGATAGCAGACAGATAGCAGACAGATAGCAGACAGATAGCAGACAGATAGACAGACAGATAGACAGACAGATAGCAGACAGATAGCAGACAGATAGCAGACAGATAGCAGACAGATAGACAGACAGATAGACAGACAGATAGCAGACAGATAGCAGACAGATAGACAGACAATAGCAGCGACAGATAGACAGACAGATAGCAGACAGATAGCAGACAATAGCAGACAGATAGCAGACAGATAGCAGACAGATAGCAGACAGATAGCAGACAGATAGCAGACAAAGCAGAAGAAGCAGCAGAAGCAGACAGAAGCAGACAGAACAAAGAATAGCAGAAAAGCAGACAAGCAGAAGATAGCAGACAGAAGCAGACAAGAAAAGCACAATAGCAGACAAGAGCAGAAGAGAAGCAAGAACAGAAAGCAACAAAGCAGACAGAAGAGACAAAGAGCAATAGCAGACAGATAGACAGACAGATAGATATAGACAGATAGACAGAAATAGCAGACAATAGCAGAAATAGCAAAAAAAAGATAGCAGAAATAGAGAAATAGCAAAAACAAAATAGCAGACAGATAAGAACAAGATAGCAAAATACAATAGAATAAGAAGAAATAAGAAAAAAAACAAAAAACACAGAAGACAGAAAGATAAAACAGAAATAAAAACAGAAAAGAAATAGCAGAAAACAAAAAAAAAAGAAAAAAAGAGAATAAGAAAGAAAAAAAGAGAACAAAGCAAAACAGAACAGAACAGAAAGAAAGAAAAAAACAAAAAAAAAAAAAAAAAGAAAAAACAGAACAAAACAAAGAACAAAAAAAACAGAAAAAAACAAAAAGAAAGAAAAAAAAAGAAGAAAAAAACAAACAACAAAACAAAAAAAAAAAAGACAGAACAAACAAAAAAATAAAAAAAGCAGAAAAGCAGAAAAGAAAAAAAAGAAAAGAAAAAAAAAAAAAGAAACAGAGAGAAACAAAGACATACAAACAAGCAGACAACAAAAAGCAACAGCAAAAAACAAGAAAAAACAAAAAGAGAAAGACAGACAGAAAGAAAAGAAACAGAAAAGAAAAGAAAGAAAGCAACAAAGAGAAAAAAAGAAAAAAAAAGCAAAAGAGAAGAAAAAGAAGACAAAAGAGAAAAAAAAAAAAAGCAAAACAAAGAAAAAGAAGAAAAAAAGAAGAAAAAGAAAAAAAAAAAGAAAAGAAAAAAAGAAAGAAAGAGCAAGATAGCAGAAACACAGAGAAAGACAGATAGCAGACAGATAGCAACAGATAGCACAGTAGAAGACAAAGCAACAGATAGCAGACAGATAGCAGCAGATAGCAGACAGATAGCAGACAGATAGACAGACAGATAGCAGACAGATAGCAGACAGATAGCAGACAGATAAACATAGAAAGACAGACAGATAGCACAGAAGCAGAAGATAGCAGCAGAAGCAGCAGATACAGAAGATAGCAGCAGATAAGACAGATAGCACAATACAACAAAGCAACAAAGCACAGATAGCAGACAGAAGCAGACAAACAGAAACAACAGACAGATACAGAAACAAGAAAGAAGCAAATAAGAAAGAAGATAGAGAATAAGAATAGCAGAAATACAAAAGCAGAAGCAAACAAAAAGACAATAGCAGAAAAAGAGAGAAAGCAGAAGATAAGAGCAACAAGCAGAAGATAGCAGAAAAGCAGAAAAAGAAAAGATACAGAAAAGCAGAAGAGAAAACAGAAAAGAAAAGAAAAGAAAAACAGAAAAAAACAGAAACAGAAAAGAGAAAAAGAAAAAACAGAAAAAGAAAAGAAGAAAAAAAACAAAAAAAAGGGACAAAAAAGAAACAAAAAAAAAATAAATAAGAAAGAAAAAGCAGAAAAAAAAAGAAAACAAAAGAACAAAACAAACACAACAAACAGAAGAAAAAAAACAACAAAAAAAGAAAAAAAAGAAAAAAAGAAGAGAAGAGAAAACGACAAAAAAAAAAAAAAAAAAAAAAAAAGAAAAAAGAAAACAAAAGAAAAGAAAGACACAGAACAGAGAAGAAAAAAAAGAAAGAGAAGCAAGAAAGCACAAGAGATACAGACAGAAGCAGCAGTGAGAGAAAGACAAAGCAAAAAGAAAGAGAACAGAAAGAAAGAGAAGAGAAAAGAAGCAGACAAAGCAGACAAAGCAGACAGATAGAGAAGAAGAGAAAAAGCAAAAAAAAGCAAAACAGAATAGACAAAGACAGTAAGAAAGACAAAAGCAGAAGCAGAAGAAAGCAGAAAAAGCAGAAAGCAGAAAAGAGACAAGCAGAAGAAGAGAAGATAGAGACAACAGAGAAGAACAGAGCAGAAGATAGCAGACAGAAGCAGAAGAAGCAGAAGAAGCAAAGATAGAGAATAGAGAAAAGCAAAGAGAGAAGCAACAGATAGCACAAAGCAAAGAGAACAGAAGCAGAGAGAAAAGAGAACAAAAAAAGACAAACAGAGCAGAAGAGCACAAAGCAGAAGAAGCAAGAAGCAGCAAACAAAGCAGAAAAGCAGAGAAGCAGAAAGCAGAGAAGCAGAAGAAGCAGACAGAGGAAGAGATAGCAGAGAAGCAAGAAGCAAGAAGACACCAGAAGCAGACAGAGCACAGATAGAAAAGCACATGCAGAGCAGAGAGCAAGAAGCAAAGCACAAAGCAGAAAAGCAACAGAAGCAGAAAGCAAAAAAGAGAAGACAGATAGCAGACAGATAGCAGACAGATAGCAACAGTAGCAGACAGATAGCAGACAGATAGCAGACAGATAGCAGACAGATAGCAGACAGATAGCAGACAGATAGCAGACAGATAGCAGACAGATAGCAGACAGATAGCAGACAGATAGCAGACAGATAGCAGACAGATGAGACAGATAGCAGACAGATAGCAGACAGATAGCAGACAGATAGCAGAAGAAGCAGACAGATAGCAGACAGATAGCAGACAGATAGCAGACAGATAGCAGACAGATAGCAGACAGAAGCAGACAGATAGCAGACAGAAGCAGAAGATAGCAGAAGATAGCAGACAGATAGCAGAGATAGCAGACAGATAGCAGACAGATAGCAGACAGATAGCAGCAGAAGACAGACAGATAGAGAAGATAGCAGAAGATAGCAGACAGATAGCAGACAGATAGCAGACAGATAGCAGCAGACAGCAGACAGAGCACAAGCAACAGATAGCAGAAGATAGCAGACAGATAGCAGACAGATAGCAGACAGATAGCAAAGATAGCAAAGATAGCAGACAGAAGCAGACAGATAGCAGAAGAAGCAGACAGAAGCAGAGAAGCAGAAGAAGCAGACAGATAGCAGAAGATAGCAGACAGAAGCAGAAGATAGCAGACAGATAGCAGACAGATAGCAGACAGAAGCAGCAGATAGCAGACAGATAGCAGACAGATAGCAGACAGATAGCAGACAGATAGCAGACAGATAGCAGACAGATAGCAGACAGATAGCAGACAGATAGCAGACAGATAGCAGAAGAAGCAGAAGATAGCAGACAGAGCAGCAGAAGCAGACAGATAGCAGACAGAGCAACAGAAGCAGACAGGTAGCACAGATAGCAAAGATAGCACAGACAGATAGCAGACAGATAGCAGACAGATAGCAGACAGATAGCAGACAGATAGCAGACAGATGCAGACAGATAGCAGACAGATAGCAGACAGAGTAGACAGACAGATAAGACAGACAGAAGCAGACAGATAGCAGACAGAGAGCAGACAGAAGCAGACAGATAGCAGACAGAGAGCAGACAGATAGCAGACAGATAGCAGACAGATAGCAGACAGATAGCAGACAGATAGCAGACAGATAGCAGACAGATAGCAGACAGATAGACAGACAGATAGCAGACAGAAGAGACAGAGCAGACAGAAGACAGACAGATAGCAGACAGATAGCAGACAGATAGCAGACAGATAGCAGACAGATAGCAGACAGATAGCAGACAGATAGCAGACAGATAGCAGACAGATAGCAGACAGATAGCAGACAGATAGCAGACAGATAGCAGACAGATAGCAGACAGATAGCAGACAGATAGACAGACAGATAACAGACAGACAGATAGACAGACAGATAGCAGACAGAGAGACAGACAGATAGCAGACAGATAGCAGCAGATAGCGACAAATAGACAGACAGATAGCAGACAGATAGCAGACAGATAGCAGACAGATAGCAGACAGATAGCAGACAGATAGACAGACAGATAGCAGACAGATAGCAGACAGATAGCAGACAGATAGCAGACAGATAGCAGACAGATAGCAGACAGATAGCAGACAGATGAGACAGACAGATAGCAGACAGATAGCAGACAGATAGCAGACAGATAGCAGACAGATAGACAGACAGATAGAGACAGATAGACAGACAGATAGACAGACAGATAGCAGACAGATAGCAGACAGATAGCAGACAGATAGCAGACAGGTAGCAGACAGATAGACAGACAGATAGACAGACAGACAGACAGACAGATAGCAGACAGATAGACAGACAGATAGCAGACAGATAGACAGACAGATAGCAGACAGATAGCAGACAGATAGAGACAATAGCAGACAGATAGCAGACAGATAGCAGACAGATAGCAGACAGATAGCAGACAGATAGCAGAAGTAGCACACAGATAGCAGACAGAAGAGACAGATAGCAGACAGATAGCAGACAGATAAGACGACACCAGATAGCAGACAGAGACAGACAGATAGCAGAAGGTAGCAGACAGATAGCAGACAGAGAGCAGCAGAGAGACAGAAGATAGCAACAATAGCAGCAGATAGCAACAGATAGCAGAAGATAGCACACAGATAGCAGACAGAAGAGACAGATAGCAGACAGGTAGCAGACAGTGCGACAGACAACAGAGAGACAGAAGTGAGAAGATAGCAGACAGATAGCAGACAGATAGCAGACAGTGCAGACAGATAGCAGACAGATAGACAAACAGATAGCAGACAGATAGAAGACAGATAGCAGACAGATAGCAGACAGATAGCAGACAGATAGCAGAAGATAGCAGACAGATAGCAGACAGATAGCAGAAGATGCAGACAGATAGCAGACAGATAGCAGACAGATAGCAGACAGATAGCAGCAGGTAGACAGACAGATACAGACAGACAGAAGCAGACAGATAGCAGAAGATAGCAGACAGATAGCAGACAGATAGCAGACAGATAGCAGACAGATAGCAGACAGAGAGCAGACAGTGAGACAGAAGATAGCAGACAAAAGCAGACAGAGAGGCAGCAGAGAGACAGAAGATAGAAAGAAGAAGCAGAAAGATAGCAGACAGATAGCAGACAGATGAGAAGCAGAAGATAGCAGACAGAAGCAGACAGATAGCAGACAGATAGAAGACAGATAGCAGACAGATAGCAGACAGATAGCAGACAGATAGCAGACAGGTAGCAGACAGATAGCAGACAGATAGCAGACAGATGCAGACAGATAGCAGACAGAAGACAGACAGATAGCAGACAGATAGCAGCAGGTAGCAGACAGATGCAGCAGAGCAGACAGATAGCAGACAGATAGCAGACAGATAGAAGACAGATAGCAGACAGATAGCAGACAGATGAGAGAGATAGCAGACAGAAGCAGAAGATAGCAGACAGATAGAAGACAGATAGCAGACAGATAGCAGAAGATAGAAGACAGATAGCAGACAGATAGCAGACAGTGAGCAGCAGATAGAAGCAGATAGAGAAGATAGCAGACAGGTAGCAGACAGATAGACAGACAGAAGCAGACAGATAGCAGACAGATAGCAGACAAATAGCAGACAGAGCAGACAGTGAGACAGAAGATAGCAGACAAAAGCAGACAGAGAGCAGACAGAGAGACAGCAGATAGAAGACAATAGCAGACAGATAGCAACAGATAGCAGAAGATAGACACACAGATAGCAGACAGAAGAGCAGATAGCAGACAGGTAGCAGACAGATAGCAGACAGCACACAGATAGCAGACAGAAGAGCAGATAGCAAGGTAGACAGACAGATAGCAGACAGAAGATAGCAGACAGAAGAGCAGATAGCAGACAGGTAGCACGATAAGAAAAGACAGACAGAAGCAGACAGATAGAAGACAGAAGCAACAGAAGCAGACAGATAGCAGAAGATAGCAGACAGAAGCAGACAGATAGAAGACAGATAGCAGACAGATAGCAGACAGATAGCAGACAGATAGCAGACAGATAGCAGACAGATGCAGACAGATAGCAGACAGATAGCAGACAGATAGCAGACAGATAGCAGAGGTAGCAGAAGATAGACAGACAGAGCAGACAGATAGCAGACAGTAGCAGACAGATAGCAGACAGATAGCAGACAGATAGCAGAGATAGCAGACAGATAGCAGACAGTAGCAGACAGTAGCAGCAGATGCAGACAATAGCAGACAAAGAGCAGATGGCAATAGACAGACAGATAGCAGACAGATAGAGACAGATAGCAGACAGATAGCAGACAGAAGCAGACAGATAGCAGACAGATAGCAGACAGATAGAGACAGATAGCAGACAGATAGCAGACAGATAGCAGACAGATGGACAGACAGATAGAGCAGTAGACAGAAGACACACAGATAGCAGCAGAGAGACAACAGATAGCAGACAGATAGCAGACAGATAGCAGACAGATAGCAGACAGATAGCAGACAGATGAGCAGATAGCAGACAGAAGACAACAATAGGCAGACAGATAGGCAGAAGATAGCAGCAGATAGCAGACAGATAGCAGCAGATAGCAGACAGATAGCAGCAGATAGCAGACAGATAGCAGACAGATAGCAGACAGGTAGCAGACAATAACAGCGGAAGACAGACAGATAGCAGACAGATAGACAGACAGATAGCAGACAAATAGCAGACAGATAGCAGACAGATAGCAGACAAATAGCAGACAGATAGCAGACAGAAGCAGACAGATGAGACAGATAGCAGAAGATAGCAGACAGATAGACAGACAGAGCAGAAGAGCAGAGATAGCAGACAGAAGCAGACAGAGAGACAGACAGAGAGACAGCAGATAGCAACAGATAGCAGACAGATAGCAGCAGATAGCAGACAGAAGCACACAGATGAGAAGACAGATGCAGACAGATAGCAGACAGATAGCAGACAGCAGACAGTAGAGACAGATAGCAGACAGATAGCAGACAGATAGCAGACAGATAGACAGCAGATAGCAGACAGATAGCAGACAGATAGCAGACAGATAGACAGACAGATAGCAGACAGATAGCAGACAGATAGCAGACAGATAGCAGACAGATAGCAGACAGAAGTAGCAGACAGATAGCAGACAGATAGCAGATAGACAGATAGCAGACAGATAGCAGACAGATAGCAGACAGATAGCAGACAGATAGCAGACAGATAGCAGAGATAGCAGACAGATAGCAGACAGATAGCAGACAGATAGACAGACAGATAGACAGACAGATAGCAGACAGATAGCAGACAGATAGCAGACAGATAGCAGACAGTGAGACAGACAGAAGCAGACAGATAGCAGACAGATAGCAGAAGATAGCAGACAGATAGCAGACAGATAGACAGACAGATAGCAGACAGATAGCAGACAGATAGCAGACAGATAGCAGACAGATAGCAGACAGAAGCAGACAGATAGCAGACAGATAGCAGACAGATAGCAGACAGATAGCAGACAGAAGCAGACAGATAGCAGACAGATAGCAGACAGATAGCAGACAGATAGCAGACAGATAGCAGACAGATAGCAGACAGATAGCAGACAGATAGCAGACAGAAGACAGACAGATAGACAGACAGATAGCAGACAGATAGACAGACAGATAGCAGACAGATAGCAGACAGATAGCAGACAGATAGCAGACAGATAGCAGACAGATAGCAGACAGATAGCAGACAGATAGCAGACAGATAGCAGACAGATAGCAGACAGATAGCAGACAGATAGCAGACAGATAGCAGACAGATAGCAGACAGATAGCAGACAGATAGCAGACAGATAGCAGACAGATAGCAGACAGATAGCAGACAGATAGCAGACAGATAGCAGACAGATAGCAGACAGATAGCAGACAGATAGACAGACAGATAGCAGACAGATAGCAGACAGATAGCAGACAGGTAGCAGACAGACAGATAGCAGAAGATAGCAGACAGATAGACAGACAAATAGACAGACAGATAGCAGACAGATAGACAGACAGATAGCAGACAGATAGCAGACAGATAGACAGACAGATAGCAGACAGATAGCAGACAGATAGACAGACAGATAGCAGACAGTGAGACAGACAGATAGCAGACAGATAGACAGACAGATAGCAGACAGATAGCAGACAGATAGACAGACAGATAGACAGACAGATAGCAGACAGATAGCAGACAGATAGCAGACAGATAGCAGACAGATAGCAGACAGATAGACAGACAGATAGACAGACAGATAGCAGAAGATAGACAGACAGATAGACAGACAGATAGCAGACAGATAGAGACAGAAGACAGACAGATAGCAGACAGATAGCAGACAGATAGCAGACAGATAGCAGACAGATAGCAGACAGATAGCAGACAGATAGACAGACAGATAGCAGACAGATAGACAGACAGATAGACAGACAGATAGACAGACAGATAGACAGACAGATAGACAGACAGATAGACAGACAGATGACAGACAGACAGATAGACAGACAGATAGAGACAGACAGATAGACAGACAGATAGCAGACAGGGAGACAGACAGATAGACAGACAGAAGACAGACAGATAGCAGACAGATAGCAGACAGATAGCAGACAGATAGACAGACAGATAGACAGACAGATGACAGACAGACAGATAGACAGACAGATAGCAGATAGACAGATAGACAGACAGACAGATAGACAGACAGATAGACAGACAGATAGACAGACAGATAGACAGACAGATAGACAGACAGATAGACAGACAGATAGACAGACAGATAGACAGACAGATAGACAGACAGATAGACAGACAGATAGACAGACAGATAGACAGACAGATAGACAGACAGATAGACAGACAGATAGACAGACAGATAGACAGACAGATAGACAGACAGATAGACAGACAGATAGACAGACAGATAGACAGACAGATAGACAGACAGATAGACAGACAGAGAGACAGACAGAGAGACAGACAGATAGACAGACAGATAGACAGACAGATAGACAGACAGATATACAGACAGACAGATAGACAGACAGATAGACAGACAGATAGACAGACAGATAGACAGACAGATAGACAGACAGATAGACAGACAGATAGACAGACAGATAGACAGACAGATAGACAGACAGATAGACAGACAGATAGACAGACAGATAGACAGACAGATAG
>JAWNPH010000029.1:47500-57500 GCA_035047645.1 Drosophila merina
ACAGACAGATAGACAGACAGATAGACAGACAGATAGACAGACAGATAGACAGACAGATAGACAGACAGATAGACAGACAGATAGACAGACAGATAGACAGACAGATAGACAGACAGATAGACAGACAGATAGACAGACAGATAGACAGACAGATAGACAGACAGATAGACAGACAGATAGACAGACAGATAGACAGACAGATAGACAGACAGATAGACAGACAGATAGACAGACAGATAGACAGACAGATAGACAGACAGATAGACAGACAGATAGACAGACAGATAGACAGACAGATAGACAGACAGATAGACAGACAGATAGACAGACAGATAGACAGACAGATAGACAGACAGATAGACAGACAGATAGACAGACAGATAGACAGACAGATAGACAGACAGATAGACAGACAGATAGACAGACAGATAGACAGACAGATAGACAGACAGATAGACAGACAGATAGACAGACAGATAGACAGACAGATAGACAGACAGATAGACAGACAGATAGACAGACAGATAGACAGACAGATAGACAGACAGATAGACAGACAGATAGACAGACAGATAGACAGACAGATAGACAGACAGATAGACAGACAGATAGACAGACAGATAGACAGACAGATAGACAGACAGATAGACAGACAGATAGACAGACAGATAGACAGACAGATAGACAGACAGATAGACAGACAGATAGACAGACAGATAGACAGACAGATAGACAGACAGATAGACAGACAGATAGACAGACAGATAGACAGACAGATAGACAGACAGATAGACAGACAGATAGACAGACAGATAGACAGACAGATAGACAGACAGATAGACAGACAGATAGACAGACAGATAGACAGACAGATAGACAGACAGATAGACAGACAGATAGACAGACAGATAGACAGACAGATAGACAGACAGATAGACAGACAGATAGACAGACAGATAGACAGACAGATAGACAGACAGATAGACAGACAGATAGACAGACAGATAGACAGACAGATAGACAGACAGATAGACAGACAGATAGACAGACAGATAGACAGACAGATAGACAGACAGATAGACAGACAGATAGACAGACAGATAGACAGACAGATAGACAGACAGATAGACAGACAGATAGACAGACAGATAGACAGACAGATAGACAGACAGATAGACAGACAGATAGACAGACAGATAGACAGACAGATAGACAGACAGATAGACAGACAGATAGACAGACAGATAGACAGACAGATAGACAGACAGATAGACAGACAGATAGACAGACAGATAGACAGACAGATAGACAGACAGATAGACAGATAGACAGACAGATAGACAGACAGATAGACAGACAGATAGACAGACAGATAGACAGACAGATAGACAGACAGATAGACAGACAGATAGACAGACAGATAGACAGACAGATAGACAGACAGATAGACAGACAGATAGACAGACAGATAGACAGACAGATAGACAGACAGATAGACAGACAGATAGACAGACAGATAGACAGACAGATAGACAGACAGATAGACAGACAGATAGACAGACAGATAGATAGACAGACAGATAGACAGACAGATAGACAGACAGATAGACAGACAGATAGACAGACAGATAGACAGACAGATAGACAGACAGATAGACAGACAGATAGACAGACAGATAGACAGACAGATAGACAGACAGATAGACAGATAGACAGACAGATAGACAGACAGATAGACAGACAGATAGACAGACAGATAGACAGACAGATAGACAGACAGATAGACAGACAGATAGACAGACAGATAGACAGACAGATAGACAGACAGATAGACAGACAGATAGACAGACAGATAGACAGACAGATAGACAGACAGATAGACAGACAGATAGACAGACAGATAGACAGACAGATAGACAGACAGATAGACAGACAGATAGACAGACAGATAGACAGACAGATAGACAGACAGATAGACAGACAGATAGACAGACAGATAGACAGACAGATAGACAGACAGATAGACAGACAGATAGACAGACAGATAGACAGACAGATAGACAGACAGATAGACAGACAGATAGACAGACAGATAGACAGACAGATAGACAGACAGATAGACAGACAGATAGACAGACAGATAGACAGACAGATAGACAGACAGATAGACAGACAGATAGACAGACAGATAGACAGACAGATAGACAGACAGATAGACAGACAGATAGACAGACAGATAGACAGACAGATAGACAGACAGATAGACAGACAGATAGACAGACAGATAGACAGACAGATAGACAGACAGATAGACAGACAGATAGACAGACAGATAGACAGACAGATAGACAGACAGATAGACAGACAGATAGACAGACAGATAGACAGACAGATAGACAGACAGATAGACAGACAGATAGACAGACAGACAGATAGACAGACAGATAGACAGACAGATAGACAGACAGATAGACAGACAGATAGACAGACAGATAGACAGACAGATAGACAGACAGATAGACAGACAGATAGACAGACAGATAGACAGACAGATAGACAGACAGATAGACAGACAGATAGACAGACAGATAGACAGACAGATAGACAGACAGATAGACAGACAGATAGACAGACAGATAGACAGACAGATAGACAGACAGATAGACAGACAGATAGACAGACAGATAGACAGACAGATAGACAGACAGATAGACAGACAGATAGACAGACAGATAGACAGACAGATAGACAGACAGATAGACAGACAGATAGACAGACAGATAGACAGACAGATAGACAGACAGATAGACAGACAGATAGACAGACAGATAGACAGACAGATAGACAGACAGATAGACAGACAGATAGACAGACAGATAGACAGACAGATAGACAGACAGATAGACAGACAGATAGACAGACAGATAGACAGACAGATAGACAGACAGATAGACAGACAGATAGACAGACAGATAGACAGACAGATAGACAGACAGATAGACAGACAGATAGACAGACAGATAGACAGACAGATAGACAGACAGATAGACAGACAGATAGACAGACAGATAGACAGACAGATAGACAGACAGATAGACAGACAGATAGACAGACAGATAGACAGACAGATAGACAGACAGATAGACAGACAGATAGACAGACAGATAGACAGACAGATAGACAGACAGATAGACAGACAGATAGACAGACAGATAGACAGACAGATAGACAGACAGATAGACAGACAGATAGACAGACAGATAGACAGACAGATAGACAGACAGATAGACAGACAGACAGATAGACAGACAGATAGACAGACAGATAGACAGACAGATAGACAGACAGATAGACAGACAGATAGACAGACAGATAGACAGACAGATAGACAGACAGATAGACAGACAGATAGACAGACAGATAGACAGACAGATAGACAGACAGATAGACAGACAGATAGACAGACAGATAGACAGACAGATAGACAGACAGATAGACAGACAGATAGACAGACAGATAGACAGACAGATAGACAGACAGATAGACAGACAGACAGATAGACAGACAGATAGACAGACAGATAGACAGACAGATAGACAGACAGATAGACAGACAGATAGACAGACAGATAGACAGACAGATAGACAGACAGACAGATAGACAGACAGATAGACAGACAGATAGACAGACAGATAGACAGACAGATAGACAGACAGATAGACAGACAGATAGACAGACAGATAGACAGACAGATAGACAGACAGATAGACAGACAGATAGACAGACAGATAGACAGACAGATAGACAGACAGATAGACAGACAGATAGACAGACAGATAGACAGACAGATAGACAGACAGACAGATAGACAGACAGATAGACAGACAGATAGACAGACAGATAGACAGACAGATAGACAGACAGATAGACAGACAGATAGACAGACAGATAGACAGACAGATAGACAGACAGATAGACAGACAGATAGACAGACAGATAGACAGACAGATAGACAGACAGATAGACAGACAGATAGACAGACAGATAGACAGACAGATAGACAGACAGATAGACAGACAGATAGACAGACAGATAGACAGACAGATAGACAGACAGATAGACAGACAGATAGACAGACAGATAGACAGACAGATAGACAGACAGATAGACAGACAGATAGACAGACAGATAGACAGACAGATAGACAGACAGATAGACAGACAGATAGACAGACAGATAGACAGACAGATAGACAGACAGATAGACAGACAGATAGACAGACAGATAGACAGACAGATAGACAGACAGATAGACAGACAGATAGACAGACAGATAGACAGACAGATAGACAGACAGATAGACAGACAGATAGACAGACAGATAGACAGACAGATAGACAGACAGATAGACAGACAGATAGACAGACAGATAGACAGACAGATAGACAGACAGATAGACAGACAGATAGACAGACAGATAGACAGACAGATAGACAGACAGATAGACAGACAGATAGACAGACAGATAGACAGACAGATAGACAGACAGATAGACAGACAGATAGACAGACAGATAGACAGACAGATAGACAGACAGATAGACAGACAGATAGACAGACAGATAGACAGACAGATAGACAGACAGATAGACAGACAGATAGACAGACAGATAGACAGACAGATAGACAGACAGATAGACAGACAGATAGACAGACAGATAGACAGACAGATAGACAGACAGATAGACAGACAGATAGACAGACAGATAGACAGACAGATAGACAGACAGATAGACAGACAGATAGACAGACAGATAGACAGACAGATAGACAGACAGATAGACAGACAGACAGATAGACAGACAGATAGACAGACAGATAGACAGACAGATAGACAGACAGATAGACAGACAGATAGACAGACAGATAGACAGACAGATAGACAGACAGATAGACAGACAGATAGACAGACAGATAGAAGACAGACAGATAGACAGACAGATAGACAGACAGATAGACAGACAGATAGACAGACAGATAGACAGACAGATAGACAGACAGATAGACAGACAGATAGACAGACAGATAGACAGACAGATAGACAGACAGATAGACAGACAGATAGACAGACAGATAGACAGACAGATAGACAGACAGATAGACAGACAGATAGACAGACAGATAGACAGACAGATAGACAGACAGATAGACAGACAGATAGACAGACAGATAGACAGACAGATAGACAGACAGATAGACAGACAGATAGACAGACAGATAGACAGACAGATAGACAGACAGATAGACAGACAGATAGACAGACAGATAGACAGACAGATAGACAGACAGATAGACAGACAGATAGACAGACAGATAGACAGACAGATAGACAGACAGATAGACAGACAGATAGACAGACAGATAGACAGACAGATAGACAGACAGATAGACAGACAGATAGACAGACAGATAGACAGACAGATAGACAGACAGATAGACAGACAGATAGACAGACAGATAGACAGACAGATAGACAGACAGATAGACAGACAGATAGACAGACAGATAGACAGACAGATAGACAGACAGATAGACAGACAGATAGACAGACAGATAGACAGACAGATAGACAGACAGATAGACAGACAGATAGACAGACAGATAGACAGACAGATAGACAGACAGATAGACAGACAGATAGACAGACAGATAGACAGACAGATAGACAGACAGATAGACAGACAGATAGACAGACAGATAGACAGACAGATAGACAGACAGATAGACAGACAGATAGACAGACAGATAGACAGACAGATAGACAGACAGATAGACAGACAGATAGACAGACAGATAGACAGACAGATAGACAGACAGATAGACAGACAGATAGACAGACAGATAGACAGACAGATAGACAGACAGATAGACAGACAGATAGACAGACAGATAGACAGACAGATAGACAGACAGATAGACAGACAGATAGACAGACAGATAGACAGACAGATAGACAGACAGATAGACAGACAGATAGACAGACAGATAGACAGACAGATAGACAGACAGATAGACAGACAGATAGACAGACAGATAGACAGACAGATAGACAGACAGATAGACAGACAGATAGACAGACAGATAGACAGACAGATAGACAGACAGATAGACAGACAGATAGACAGACAGATAGACAGACAGATAGACAGACAGATAGACAGACAGATAGACAGACAGATAGACAGACAGATAGACAGACAGATAGACAGACAGATAGACAGACAGACAGATAGACAGACAGATAGACAGACAGATAGACAGACAGATAGACAGACAGATAGACAGACAGATAGACAGACAGATAGACAGACAGATAGACAGACAGATAGACAGACAGATAGACAGACAGATAGACAGACAGATAGACAGACAGATAGACAGACAGATAGACAGACAGATAGACAGACAGATAGACAGACAGATAGACAGACAGATAGACAGACAGATAGACAGACAGATAGACAGACAGATAGACAGACAGATAGACAGACAGATAGACAGACAGATAGACAGACAGATAGACAGACAGATAGACAGACAGATAGACAGACAGATAGACAGACAGATAGACAGACAGATAGACAGACAGATAGACAGACAGATAGACAGACAGATAGACAGACAGATAGACAGACAGATAGACAGACAGATAGACAGACAGATAGACAGACAGATAGACAGACAGATAGACAGACAGATAGACAGACAGATAGACAGACAGATAGACAGACAGATAGACAGACAGATAGACAGACAGATAGACAGACAGATAGACAGACAGATAGACAGACAGATAGACAGACAGATAGACAGACAGATAGACAGACAGATAGACAGACAGATAGACAGACAGATAGACAGACAGATAGACAGACAGATAGACAGACAGATAGACAGACAGATAGACAGACAGATAGACAGACAGATAGACAGACAGATAGACAGACAGATAGACAGACAGATAGACAGACAGATAGACAGACAGATAGACAGACAGATAGACAGACAGATAGACAGACAGATAGACAGACAGATAGACAGACAGATAGACAGACAGATAGACAGACAGATAGACAGACAGATAGACAGACAGATAGACAGACAGATAGACAGACAGATAGACAGACAGATAGACAGACAGATAGACAGACAGATAGACAGACAGATAGACAGACAGATAGACAGACAGATAGACAGACAGATAGACAGACAGATAGACAGACAGATAGACAGACAGATAGACAGACAGATAGACAGACAGATAGACAGACAGATAGACAGACAGATAGACAGACAGATAGACAGACAGATAGACAGACAGATAGACAGACAGATAGACAGACAGATAGACAGACAGATAGACAGACAGATAGACAGACAGATAGACAGACAGATAGACAGACAGATAGACAGACAGATAGACAGACAGATAGACAGACAGATAGACAGACAGATAGACAGACAGATAGACAGACAGATAGACAGACAGATAGACAGACAGATAGACAGACAGATAGACAGACAGATAGACAGACAGATAGACAGACAGATAGACAGACAGATAGACAGACAGATAGACAGACAGATAGACAGACAGATAGACAGACAGATAGACAGACAGATAGACAGACAGATAGACAGACAGATAGACAGACAGATAGACAGACAGATAGACAGACAGATAGACAGACAGATAGACAGACAGATAGACAGACAGATAGACAGACAGATAGACAGACAGATAGACAGACAGATAGACAGACAGATAGACAGACAGATAGACAGACAGATAGACAGACAGATAGACAGACAGATAGACAGACAGATAGACAGACAGATAGACAGACAGATAGACAGACAGATAGACAGACAGATAGACAGACAGATAGACAGACAGATAGACAGACAGATAGACAGACAGATAGACAGACAGATAGACAGACAGATAGACAGACAGATAGACAGACAGATAGACAGACAGATAGACAGACAGATAGACAGACAGATAGACAGACAGATAGACAGACAGATAGACAGACAGATAGACAGACAGATAGACAGACAGATAGACAGACAGATAGACAGACAGATAGACAGACAGATAGACAGACAGATAGACAGACAGATAGACAGACAGATAGACAGACAGATAGACAGACAGATAGACAGACAGACAGATAGACAGACAGATAGACAGACAGATAGACAGACAGATAGACAGACAGATAGACAGACAGATAGACAGACAGATAGACAGACAGATAGACAGACAGATAGACAGACAGATAGACAGACAGATAGACAGACAGATAGACAGACAGATAGACAGACAGATAGACAGACAGATAGACAGACAGATAGACAGACAGATAGACAGACAGATAGACAGACAGATAGACAGACAGATAGACAGACAGATAGACAGACAGATAGACAGACAGATAGACAGACAGATAGACAGACAGATAGACAGACAGATAGACAGACAGATAGACAGACAGATAGACAGACAGATAGACAGACAGATAGACAGACAGACAGACAGACAGATAGACAGACAGATAGACAGACAGATAGACAGACAGATAGACAGACAGATAGACAGACAGATAGACAGACAGATAGACAGACAGATAGACAGACAGATAGACAGACAGATAGACAGACAGATAGACAGACAGATAGACAGACAGATAGACAGACAGATAGACAGACAGATAGACAGACAGATAGACAGACAGATAGACAGACAGATAGACAGACAGATAGACAGACAGATAGACAGACAGATAGACAGACAGATAGACAGACAGATAGACAGACAGATAGACAGACAGATAGACAGACAGATAGACAGACAGATAGACAGACAGATAGACAGACAGATAGACAGACAGATAGACAGACAGATAGACAGACAGATAGACAGACAGATAGACAGATAGATAGACAGACAGATAGACAGACAGATAGACAGACAGATAGACAGACAGATAGACAGACAGATAGACAGACAGATAGACAGACAGATAGACAGACAGATAGACAGACAGATAGACAGACAGATAGACAGACAGATAGACAGACAGATAGACAGACAGATAGACAGACAGATAGACAGACAGATAGACAGACAGATAGACAGACAGATAGACAGACAGATAGACAGACAGATAGACAGACAGATAGACAGACAGATAGACAGACAGATAGACAGACAGATAGACAGACAGATAGACAGACAGATAGACAGACAGATAGACAGACAGATAGACAGACAGATAGACAGACAGATAGACAGACAGATAGACAGACAGATAGACAGACAGATAGACAGACAGATAGACAGACAGATAGACAGACAGATAGACAGACAGATAGACAGACAGATAGACAGACAGATAGACAGACAGATAGACAGACAGATAGACAGACAGATAGACAGACAGATAGACAGACAGATAGACAGACAGATAGACAGACAGATAGACAGACAGATAGACAGACAGATAGACAGACAGATAGACAGACAGATAGACAGACAGATAGACAGACAGATAGACAGACAGATAGACAGACAGATAGACAGACAGATAGACAGACAGATAGACAGACAGATAGACAGACAGATAGACAGACAGATAGACAGACAGATAGACAGACAGATAGACAGACAGATAGACAGACAGATAGACAGACAGATAGACAGACAGATAGACAGACAGATAGACAGACAGACAGATAGACAGACAGATAGACAGACAGATAGACAGACAGATAGACAGACAGATAGACAGACAGATAGACAGACAGATAGACAGACAGATAGACAGACAGATAGACAGACAGATAGACAGACAGATAGACAGACAGATAGACAGACAGATAGACAGACAGATAGACAGACAGATAGACAGACAGATAGACAGACAGATAGACAGA
>JAWNPH010000029.1:65000-75000 GCA_035047645.1 Drosophila merina
GACAGACAGATAGACAGACAGATAGACACACAGACAGATAGACAGACAGATAGACAGACAGATAGACAGACAGATAGACAGACAGATAGACAGACAGATAGACAGACAGATAGACAGACAGATAGACAGACAGATAGACAGACAGATAGACAGACAGATAGACAGACAGATAGACAGACAGATAGACAGACAGATAGACAGACAGATAGACAGACAGATAGACAGACAGATAGACAGACAGATAGACAGACAGATAGACAGACAGATAGACAGACAGATAGACAGACAGATAGACAGACAGATAGACAGACAGATAGACAGACAGATAGACAGACAGATAGACAGACAGATAGACAGACAGATAGACAGACAGATAGACAGACAGATAGACAGACAGATAGACAGACAGATAGACAGACAGATAGACAGACAGATAGACAGACAGATAGACAGACAGATAGACAGACAGATAGACAGACAGATAGACAGACAGATAGACAGACAGATAGACAGACAGATAGACAGACAGATAGACAGACAGATAGACAGACAGACAGATAGACAGACAGATAGACAGACAGATAGACAGACAGATAGACAGACAGATAGACAGACAGATAGACAGACAGATAGACAGACAGATAGACAGACAGATAGACAGACAGATAGACAGACAGATAGACAGACAGATAGACAGACAGATAGACAGACAGATAGACAGACAGATAGACAGACAGATAGACAGACAGATAGACAGACAGATAGACAGACAGATAGACAGACAGATAGACAGACAGATAGACAGACAGATAGACAGACAGATAGACAGACAGATAGACAGACAGATAGACAGACAGATAGACAGACAGATAGACAGACAGATAGACAGACAGATAGACAGACAGATAGACAGACAGATAGACAGACAGATAGACAGACAGATAGACAGACAGATAGACAGACAGATAGACAGACAGATAGACAGACAGATAGACAGACAGATAGACAGACAGATAGACAGACAGATAGACAGACAGATAGACAGACAGATAGACAGACAGATAGACAGACAGATAGACAGACAGATAGACAGACAGATAGACAGACAGATAGACAGACAGATAGACAGACAGATAGACAGACAGATAGACAGACAGATAGACAGACAGATAGACAGACAGATAGACAGACAGATAGACAGACAGATAGACAGACAGATAGACAGACAGATAGACAGACAGATAGACAGACAGATAGACAGACAGATAGACAGACAGATAGACAGACAGATAGACAGACAGATAGACAGACAGATAGACAGACAGATAGACAGACAGATAGACAGACAGATAGACAGACAGATAGACAGACAGATAGACAGACAGATAGACAGACAGATAGACAGACAGATAGACAGACAGATAGACAGACAGATAGACAGACAGATAGACAGACAGATAGACAGACAGATAGACAGACAGATAGACAGACAGATAGACAGACAGATAGACAGACAGATAGACAGACAGATAGACAGACAGATAGACAGACAGATAGACAGACAGATAGACAGACAGATAGACAGACAGATAGACAGACAGATAGACAGACAGATAGACAGACAGATAGACAGACAGATAGACAGACAGATAGACAGACAGATAGACAGACAGATAGACAGACAGATAGACAGACAGATAGACAGACAGATAGACAGACAGATAGACAGACAGATAGACAGACAGATAGACAGACAGATAGACAGACAGATAGACAGACAGATAGACAGACAGATAGACAGACAGATAGACAGACAGATAGACAGACAGATAGACAGACAGATAGACAGACAGATAGACAGACAGATAGACAGACAGATAGACAGACAGATAGACAGACAGATAGACAGACAGATAGACAGACAGATAGACAGACAGATAGACAGACAGATAGACAGACAGATAGACAGACAGATAGACAGACAGATAGACAGACAGATAGACAGACAGATAGACAGACAGATAGACAGACAGATAGACAGACAGATAGACAGACAGATAGACAGACAGATAGACAGACAGATAGACAGACAGATAGACAGACAGATAGACAGACAGATAGACAGACAGATAGACAGACAGATAGACAGACAGATAGACAGACAGATAGACAGACAGATAGACAGACAGATAGACAGACAGATAGACAGACAGATAGACAGACAGATAGACAGACAGATAGACAGACAGATAGACAGACAGATAGACAGACAGATAGACAGACAGATAGACAGACAGATAGACAGACAGATAGACAGACAGATAGACAGACAGATAGACAGACAGATAGACAGACAGATAGACAGACAGATAGACAGACAGATAGACAGACAGATAGACAGACAGATAGACAGACAGATAGACAGACAGATAGACAGACAGATAGACAGACAGATAGACAGACAGATAGACAGACAGATAGACAGACAGATAGACAGACAGATAGACAGACAGATAGACAGACAGATAGACAGACAGATAGACAGACAGATAGACAGACAGATAGACAGACAGATAGACAGACAGATAGACAGACAGATAGACAGACAGATAGACAGACAGATAGACAGACAGATAGACAGACAGATAGACAGACAGATAGACAGACAGATAGACAGACAGATAGACAGACAGATAGACAGACAGATAGACAGACAGATAGACAGACAGATAGACAGACAGATAGACAGACAGATAGACAGACAGATAGACAGACAGATAGACAGACAGATAGACAGACAGATAGACAGACAGATAGACAGACAGATAGACAGACAGATAGACAGACAGATAGACAGACAGATAGACAGACAGATAGACAGACAGATAGACAGACAGATAGACAGACAGATAGACAGACAGATAGACAGACAGATAGACAGACAGATAGACAGACAGATAGACAGACAGATAGACAGACAGATAGACAGACAGATAGACAGACAGATAGACAGACAGATAGACAGACAGATAGACAGACAGATAGACAGACAGATAGACAGACAGATAGACAGACAGATAGACAGACAGACAGACAGACAGACAGACAGACAGATAGACAGACAGATAGACAGACAGATAGACAGACAGATAGACAGACAGATAGACAGACAGATAGACAGACAGATAGACAGACAGATAGACAGACAGATAGACAGACAGATAGACAGACAGATAGACAGACAGATAGACAGACAGATAGACAGACAGATAGACAGACAGATAGACAGACAGATAGACAGACAGATAGACAGACAGATAGACAGACAGATAGACAGACAGATAGACAGACAGATAGACAGACAGATAGACAGACAGATAGACAGACAGATAGACAGACAGATAGACAGACAGATAGACAGACAGATAGACAGACAGATAGACAGACAGATAGACAGACAGATAGACAGACAGATAGACAGACAGATAGACAGACAGATAGACAGACAGATAGACAGACAGATAGACAGACAGATAGACAGACAGATAGACAGACAGATAGACAGACAGATAGACAGACAGATAGACAGACAGATAGACAGACAGATAGACAGACAGATAGACAGACAGATAGACAGACAGATAGACAGACAGATAGACAGACAGATAGACAGACAGATAGACAGACAGATAGACAGACAGATAGACAGACAGATAGACAGACAGATAGACAGACAGATAGACAGACAGATAGACAGACAGATAGACAGACAGATAGACAGACAGATAGACAGACAGATAGACAGACAGATAGACAGACAGATAGACAGACAGATAGACAGACAGATAGACAGACAGATAGACAGACAGATAGACAGACAGATAGACAGACAGATAGACAGACAGATAGACAGACAGATAGACAGACAGATAGACAGACAGATAGACAGACAGATAGACAGACAGATAGACAGACAGATAGACAGACAGATAGACAGACAGATAGACAGACAGATAGACAGACAGATAGACAGACAGATAGACAGACAGATAGACAGACAGATAGACAGACAGATAGACAGACAGATAGACAGACAGATAGACAGACAGATAGACAGACAGATAGACAGACAGATAGACAGACAGATAGACAGACAGATAGACAGACAGATAGACAGACAGATAGACAGACAGATCAGACAGATAGACAGACAGATAGACAGACAGATAGACAGACAGATAGACAGACAGATAGACAGACAGATAGACAGACAGATAGACAGACAGATAGACAGACAGATAGACAGACAGATAGACAGACAGATAGACAGACAGATAGACAGACAGATAGACAGACAGATAGACAGACAGATAGACAGACAGATAGACAGACAGATAGACAGACAGATAGACAGACAGATAGACAGACAGATAGACAGACAGATAGACAGACAGATAGACAGACAGATAGACAGACAGATAGACAGACAGATAGACAGACAGATAGACAGACAGATAGACAGACAGATAGACAGACAGATAGACAGACAGATAGACAGACAGATAGACAGACAGATAGACAGACAGATAGACAGACAGATAGACAGACAGATAGACAGACAGATAGACAGACAGATAGACAGACAGATAGACAGACAGATAGACAGACAGATAGACAGACAGATAGACAGACAGATAGACAGACAGATAGACAGACAGATAGACAGACAGATAGACAGACAGATAGACAGACAGATAGACAGACAGATAGACAGACAGATAGACAGACAGATAGACAGACAGATAGACAGACAGATAGACAGACAGATAGACAGACAGATAGACAGACAGATAGACAGACAGATAGACAGACAGATAGACAGACAGATAGACAGACAGATAGACAGACAGATAGACAGACAGATAGACAGACAGATAGACAGACAGATAGACAGACAGATAGACAGACAGATAGACAGACAGATAGCAGAGAGATAGCAGACAGATAGCAGACAGATAGCAGACAGATAGCAGACAGATAGCAGACAGATAGCAGACAGATAGCAGACAGATAGACAACAATAGCAGACAGATAGCAGACAGATAGCAGACAGATAGCAGACAGATAGTAGCAGATAGCAGACAGATAGAGAAGTAGAGCAATAGCAGCAATAGCAGCAGATAGCAGCAATAGACAATAGCACAATACAGAAATAGCACAGTAGATAAATAGCACAGACAGCATAGCAGCAATAGCAGCAGATAGCAGCAGATAGCAGCAGATAGCAGCAGATAGAAATAGCAGAATAGCAGCAATAGAAACAAACAGAGAAGATAGCAGCAATAGAAAAACAATAGAACAATACACAGACACAGTAAAGAACATGATAGCACAGAATAGCAGCAGATAGCAGCAGATAGCAGCAGATAGCAAGAGCATAGAGCAAGAATAGCAGCAGTAGCAGCAGATAGCAGCAGATAGCAGCAGATAGCAGCAGATAGCAGCAGATAGCAGACAATAGCGACAGTGCAGCAGATAGCAGCAGATAGCAGCAGATAGCAGCAGATAGCAGCAGATAGCAGACAGATAGCAACAATAGCAGCAGATAGCAGCAGATAGCAGCAGATAGCAGACAGATAGCAGACAGATAGCAGCAGATAGCAGCAGATAGGACAGATAGCAGACAGATAGCAGACAGATAGCAACAGTAGCAGCAATAGCAGACAGATAGCAACAATAGCAGACAGATAGCAGAATAGCGGACAGTGCAGAAGTAGCAGACAGATAGCACAGTGCAAGTAGACAGACAGACAGTAGCAAAGACAGATAGCAGACAGATAGCAGACAGATAGCAGACAGATAGTAGCAGATAGCAGACAGATAGCAGACAGATAGTAAGATAGCAGACAGACAGCAGACAGATAGCAGACAGATAGCAGACAGATAGCAGACAGATAGACAGACAGATAGCAGACAGATAGCAGACAGATAGATAGACAGACAGACAGACAGATAGACAGAAGATAGATAGATAGATAGAAGCAGCAGACAGCAGATAGCAGACAGATAGCAGACAGATAGCAGACAGATAGCAGACAGATAGCAGACAGATAGCAGACAGATAGACAGACAGATAGACAGACAGATAGTAGACAGATAGCAGACAGATAGCAGACAGATAGACAGAAGATAGCAGACACATAGCAGACAGATAGCAGAAATAGAATAGATAGCAGACAGAGAGCAGATAGCAGCAGTAGAAGATAGCAGAAGTAGCAGACAGATAGTAGCAGATAGCACAGAAGAGCAGATAGCAGACAGATAGAGCAGATAGCAGACAGATAGCAGACAGATAGCAGACAGATAGCAGCAGATAGCAGACAGATAGCAGACAGATAGAGAGAGCAGAAATAGCAAGTAGCAGAGTAGCAGAAATAGAATAGCAGCAATAGAATAGCAGCAGATAGCAGACAGATAGCAGACAGATAGCAGACAGATAGCAGACAGATAGCAGCAATAGAATAGAATAGCAGCAGTAGCACAGATAGCAGCAGTAGCAGCAGCAGATAGCAGCAGATAGCGGACAGATAGCAGACAGATAGCAGACAGATAGCAGACAGATAGCAGACAGATAGCAGACAGATAGCAGACAGATAGCAGACAGATAGCAGACAGATAGCAGACAGATAGAGGAGTACAGCAGTGCAGCAGATAGCACAGAGAAAAAAGAATAGACAGCACAGCAGTAGCAGCAGTACAGCAGATAGCAGCAGAGCAGCAGATAGCAGACAGATAGCAACAGTGCAGATAGCAGCAATAGCACAGATAGAGCAGATAAGCAGACAGATAGCAGACAGATAGCAGACAGATAGAGATAGCAGACAGATAGCAGCAGATAGCAGACAGATAGCAGACAGATAGCAGACAGTAGACAGACAGATAGCAACAGATAGAAGATAGCAGCAGATAGAGCAGATAGAGCAGATAGCAGACAGATAGCAGACAGATAGAGCAGATAGCAGCAGTAGCAGCAGTAGCAGCAGATAGCAGCAGATAGACAGACAGATAGACAGACAGATAGACAGACAGATAGCAGACAGATAGACAGACAGATAGACAGACAGTGGACAGACAGATAGACAGACAGATAGACAGACAGATAGACAGACAGATAGACAGACAGATAGACAGACAGATAGACAGACAGATAGACAGACAGATAGCAGACAGATAGCAGATAGATAGCAGACAGATAGATAGACAGAAGAGACAGATAGCAGACAGATAGCAGACAGATAGCAGACAGATAGATAGATAGATAGCAGACAGATAGCAGACAGATAGCAGACAGATAGACAGACAGATAGCAGACAGATAGCAGACAGATAGCAGCAGATAGCAGAGAGATAGACAGACAGATAGCAGCAGATAGCAGACAGATAAACAGACAGATAGTAGACAGATAGCAGACAGATAAACAGACAGATAGACAGACAGATAGACAGACAGATAGATAGATACAGAGAGACAACAATAGAGAAATAGCAGACAGATAGCAGACAGATAGATAGACAGATGGACAGACAGACAGCAGCAGTAGCAGACAGATAGCAGACAGATAGCAGACAGTAGACATACAGACAGCAGACAGAAGCAGACAGTAGCAGACAGATACCAGAGATAGCAGACAGATAGCAGACAGTAGCAAAGATAGCAGTAGTAGCAGACAGACAGACAGCAGACAGTAGCAGACAGATAGCAGACAGAGACAGACAGACAGATAGCAGCAGATAGACAGCAGATAAAAGACAGACAGATAGCAGACAGATAGCAGACAGATAGCAGACAGAACCAGCAGACAGCAGACAGATAGACAGACAATAAACAAAAGATAGCAGCAGATAGACAGACAGATAGCAGACAGAAGACAGACAGAAGAAGACAGAAGTAGACAGATAGACAGACAGATAGACAGACAGATAGACAGAAGATAGCAGACAGATAGCAGAAGATAGCAGACAGATAGCAGACAGAGCAGACAGAAGCAGACGATAGACAGACAGATAGACAGACAGATAGCAGACAGATAGACAGAAGATAGACAGAAAAGACAGACAGATAGAGAAGTGAACAGACAGAGCAGAAGATAGACAGAAGATAGAGACAGACAGATAGCAGACAGATAGACAGAAGATAAGACAGAAAAGAGAAGAAGCAGACAAAGCAGACAGACAGACAGATAGCAACAGAAAAAACAGAGAAAGAGACAGAAGATAGCAAAGATAGACAGAAGAAAAAGTGCAAAGAAGAGACAAAGATACAGAAAAGCAGACAGAGAAAAAGCAGAGAGTAAGAACAGAAGACAGAAAAGAGAAAGCAAAGAAAGTGCAGCACAAAGATACACAGAGCAGCAGTAGCAGAAAGCAAATAACAGGCAGAAGATAGCAGAAGAAGCAGAAGAAGCAGAAGAAGCAGACAGTAGAGAAGAAGCAGAAGAAGAGAGATAGCAGAAGAAGCAAAGAAGCAAAGAAGCAGACAGAAGCAGACAGAAGCAGACAGATAGCAACAGATAGCAACAGATAGCAACAGATGCAGACAGACAGAAGCAACAGATGAAAAGAGCAGAAGACAGACAGATAGACAGACAGATAGACAGACAGATAGAAGACAGAAGATAGACAGACAGATAGACAGACAGATAGACAGACAGATAGACAGAAGATAGACAGACAGATAGCAGACAGATAAACAGAAGATAGACAGACAGATAGACAGACAGATAGCAGACAGATAGACAGACAGATAGCAGACAGATAGCAGAAGATAGCAGACAGATAGCAGACAGATAGACAGACAGATAGACACAGATAGCAGCAGAAGACAGACAGATAGACAGACAGATAGCAGACAGAAGACAGAAGATAGACAGAAGAAGACAGACAAAGACAGACAGATAGACAGACAGAAGAAGAAGAAGAAGAAGACAGAAGATAGACAGACAGATAGACAGACAGATAGACAGACAGATAGACAGACAGATAGACAGACAGATAGACAGAAGATAGACAGACAGATAGACAGACAGATAGCAGACAGAAGACAGACAGATAGACAGACAGAGACAGACAGATAGACAGACAGATAGACAGACAGATAGCAGACAGAAGACAGACAGATAGCAGACAGATAGCAGCAGATAGCAGACAGAAGCAGACAGATAGACAGAAGATAGACAGAAGAAGCAGACAGATAGCAGACAGAAGCAGAAGATAGCAGAGAAGCACAGAAGCAGAGATAGACAGACAGAAGCAGACAGAGCAGACAGAACAGACAGAAGAGAGAAGCAGACAGAAGCAGAAGATAGCAGCAGAAGCAACATAGCAGCAGAGCAGACAGAAGCAGACAGATAGAAAGATGAACAAGACAGACAGAGCAGAAGAAGCAGAAGAAGCAGAAGAAGCAGAAGAAGCAGAGAAGCAGAAGAAGCAAGAAGCACAAAGCACAAAGCACAGAAGCAGAGAAGCAAAGAAGCAACAGAGACAGAAGATAGAAGAAGAGCAAAGACAACAGATAGCAACAGAAGCACAGAAGCAGACAAAGCACAGAGAAGCAGAAGCAAGAAGCAGCAAAGAAGCAGAAGATAGCAGACAGAAGCAGACAGAAGCAGAAGAAGCAGCAATAGACACAAGACAAAGCAGACAGAGCAGAAGAAGCACACAGAGACAGAAGCAACAGAGCAGCAGAGCACAGAGCAGCAGAAGCAAAAGAAGAAGCAAGAAGCACAGATAGAAGATAGCAGAAGATAGCAAAGAGCAGCAGAAGCAGAAGATAGACAGAGCAACAGAGACAGACAGAAGCAGACAGAAGACAAGCAAAAGCACCAGAGCAAAAAGCACAGAACCAAATAGCAAAGAGCAGACAGAAGCAAGAAGCACCAGAAGCAACAGAGCACAGAAGAGAGCAAGAAACATAGCAGACAAGCAGACAGATAGCAGACAGA
>JAWNPH010000029.1:82500-102575 GCA_035047645.1 Drosophila merina
CTATGATGAATTTCTTAAATTTTATTTCTTGATAATGCATCGGCAACTGAATTTTCCTTTTCTTTAATATAATCGATTTGAAATTGGTATTCGTTTAATCAAGCTCTCCATCTTTGTAACTTAGCATTCGGTTCCTTTAAGGTATGAGCCATCTAGGAGGTTCACTAGCAATGAGAAATTGTCGCCCTAGTAAATAATGTCGAAAAGTTTTAGTGGCCCAAACTATGGCGAGTAATTCTTTTTCGATAGCACTGTAATTTAATTCGTGTTCGTTAAGTGTACTGCTAATAATGGATATAGGATGACCATTTTGAGAGAGTACTGCCCCAAGTGCTAAATTACTGGCATCAGTGGTAAAAGTAATTTTTTTTCGAAATCGGGTAATTGAAGAATTGGTTCTCTAATTATCAAAGCTTTAATTTTTTTGAATGCTTCTATGTAGTCAAGATTTTTATCATCAATCTTTGCTCCTTTTTTATACCCTGTACCCATTAAAAATGGGTGAAAAGGGTATCATAATATGGTGCAAATGTATGTAACAGGCAGAAGGAAGCATCTCCGACCCCATAAAGTATATATATTCTTGATCAGCATCAACAGCCGAGTCGATATAGCCATGTCCGTCAATGCAAAAAATAGACAGTAGTTTTAAAGTTAGCGTTTTGAAATGTTTACCAGATCATTATTTTTGTTGCACGCAGATCAAGTTTAAAAATCGGTCGGATCGGACCACTATATCATATAGCTGCCATACAAACGAATAATTTGTATGGAAAATTTGTTTTCCAAGCTATTGCAACCGAATTCAACATTTATTCATTTGACATAGCCATACACGATTTGTGAAAGTTTGGTCCGGATCGGACCACTATATCATATAGCTGCCATACAAACGACCAGAAACTTTTCTTTAGAAACTTCTTGAACTTTCAATTATGTTTTGAATAAAAGCTTTATGCTGAAATTATTTCACTGCATTGTGGAATTGAAATATTCTGACTGATGCAGTTTGATTGAAGCGCAATAAGTTGATCATGGTTTGGTCTTCAAGCGGAAGCCGCGTTTACTTTAAGTTTGGGTATTTATCTTATCGGGTAGCTAAGTGCTGGCAAAGGCAATGACAAAACAAAGACAAAGGAAATGACGCCGAGATTGAAATTTTAAATTTGTTTATAAACTGGAATTTGAAACTTGTGTATAAACTGGGGTAGAGTGATATGTTTACGGGTTGTATAACTCTCCCCCTTCTAAAATGACGCGCCCCGCTTCATTATGAATTTCGTTTAAACGCTCTCTTAATTCTGTTAAAAATTCTTTCTCAGTATTTGGTTTTTCTAGTTCTGGCCGTTTTTGTTTGGTTACAAATATAATATATTTGAATTTTATTATTAATGTAGTAATCAAATACAAAATGATTAAAATTAATAATATAAATGAAATTGATATTTTCCAATTGTAAACTTCAATAAATGGGTTTAAAATATGAATGTTCAAGAGTAAGTTCTGAATTGTTGGATTTTATATAATCTGATATTTCCAGATTCTTAAAGTAGTTAGTGGTTATGTACTCAAGTATTTTTTATTCTAAATTGGTGTATAAAATATTATTTATTGTAGTTGTGCCGTTGAATGTTATTAAATATGACCCTTCTAGATGAGAATTGTTTACAATATTATTTCCATTTATTAGAATGAAACCTTCTTGAATGAACCCATATTCTTATTTTTTTCTCGTTTTTTAGTGCAAATTGATTTCTCTCCATTTAGGTTGCGGGTAAAACAAGTTTTATCTTTACTTATAATACCATAGTTATTAAAAAGTTCGTTCTTAAAATTAGATATTTCATAAAAAGTATTTTCGCATTTTGCGACCTGATTACTTATTAGTAATTTTCTATCATTTTGTGAAATGGATCTCGCATAATAAATTACGCACCTATTTGTTGTTACAGGGTATTTTATTTAAATAATTAAGAGTTCTTTATGTAGTAAAATTTTGAATACAGAGATATCCATTAAATCTGCAATAATTACAGTCGTTTGTTGGAGATTTAATATTTCTTTAATGTGTTCATTATTTAACATTTTTGATTTTAAATACATCAATTTTTGCCAGTGTAATAGTATCAATTAGGTTTTGCAAGTCGAATGTTAATAATCGTAAACGATGTTTTCGTAACGGCAATTCTTGATCAATAAAATGTTTTTAAAATGATCGGAAAGTGATTTTATCACGTTAAACAATTTGGAATTGATAATAAATTATTGGTTATTGTTTTCAGTTAAGTCATTTATTTTATTCTGTATTTTAATGAAATCATCGTGATCCGGAGTTCCAGTTAACCATTTCCAAACAGTGCCTAACTAATTTATTCCCCTTTTTGATCTAGTTGATATCAGTTGTGACAAAATTAACTCGATTTTTTGTAGTTCGTAAGTAATTTCCCATTGTGACCTTTTATTTGTATCTTGTTGTTTTATTGTTTTTATATATCCTGATTCTAGATCGATTATTTCTTTATAAAAACTTAAATTAGTTACGTGAAATAAGTCGGCGTATGATTCATAAGTAAGATTCCTTTTTGTCCTTGAACAGGAAACATTCGTGATTGGAGTATTCAATTATTTCTGAAGTGGCTATTATTACTTATGGTGTTAAAAATAATAAGAAATCCATTTTCTGTAATTTTTAAAGAAATATAATATTTATTTAAAGTTTATATTGTCTTTGTTAATAATTCTGTTTCTACTATTAATTATTATTTTGTTAGGTAAGTTTTCCTTAACAACCTGTTTCTTAAATGTTGTTTTTAGCTTATTTTTTTCTCCATGTTTCTTTTCATAAACAACTTGCCCTTCATGATATTATTTTTCCTTACGACCTTCATTATGTGTTTCTAACATTTTTTCTTGAGTGCTCTTTATCATTTTTGAATTGTTTTCGTATTCAATTTTATTATAGAGAATATCAAAAAGTTTTTGATTTGTTGTAGAATGAATGCTCTGATTAAATTCTTTTGCGGCTCTAATAATTATTTCCGAATAGTCAATGAGATTTAATTTTTTCCTTTCTGCAACTTGTCCGTTTGAGGCACTGTGTCTGGGGTCTGCGAAATGTAGAGTTAAACCATATCTTTGTGCAAATGATTTAAATTGAGCTGAGGTGAAGCTTGGTTCATTATCAGTCATAATTACTTTGGCGTGGGGAAATTGTTGAAGTAATTCCATTACTTTATTCTCGATGTTTAGTTTATTTTGAATTTCTTTTACTACAATACTAGGAATTTTGAATACGCGTCAATACAAGTTAAGAAGATAAGATTTTGCGCGTAACAAATATCGATGTGTAGATTTTCTCCTTCTTTAGTTGGAATAGGAGCTTCCCCAATAGGAATTTTAATTGGATGCCTGTTATATTTATTTTCGTTGCAAATTGTACAGTTTTTTATGTATTCTTTTAATTTGATAAATAAATTTGGCCAATAATATAATCTATTTATTTGTTTGTAATTTTCGTCTAGTTCTCTATGAGCTCGACTATGTGTTTCTTCTATTATGATAGCTTTATCTTCATTATTCTCTACGTCTTGCAGAAATATTTTTGTAAAAAGAAATTTGTTAGAAAAATTATTTTTTAAAGGTAATTGAATATGATAAAGATCTTCTAAAGTGCAATGAATTCCTACCGTTATGTTTGGTGGTAGATATTCTCTTAATATTCCTATTAAATTTTCTGGCGTATCATATTCGATTATATGTCGTGTCTTATCAAAAACTCTCAATGACTCATGTATTGTATACCTCCCCGTTGTTAATAACAGCTGTTGTTGAAACTGATTTGACGGTTTACGGGTCTCATGTATTACATTTTCAAAACTACTTTCAGCAGAATGCTGTGTATTTTGGTCTGAGCTTGATTGTTCTTCATCGCTGTTTGTAATATTATTTATTTTTATTCGAGATAATGCGTCAGCTACGACATTTGTTGTTCCGGGTTTATATATTATTTTTGGGGTGAAACTTTCTATGCAAAAATACCACCTTTTCATTTCTACGTTCGGGTTTTTATCCGAGATTGTAAAAGATAAGGATTGATGGTCTGTTTGTATTTCTATATTGTATTTCTATATTGTATTTCCATATTACTCCATATAAATAATTTCTGAGATTTTTAAGAGCCCAAACTATGGCTAAGAATTCTTTTTTATTTGTGGCGTAAAGTTGTTCGGTTTTATTTAAAGTTGTAGATATGAAAGTAATTGGTTTATTATCCTGTGATAAAACCGCTCCGATAGCTACATCTGATGCGTCTGTTGTCAAAGTGAATTTTTATACCCTTGAAAAAGGGTATTATAATTTTGTCCAGAAATGTATAACGCATTAAAGGAAGCATCTCCGACTCCACAAAGTATATATATTCTTGATCAGCATCAACAGCCGAGTCGATATAGCCATGTCCGTCTGTCCGTCTGTTTCTATGCAAAAAATAGACAGTAGTTTTAAAGCTAGCATTTTGCTAGCAAATTTTTACCAGATCATTATTTTTGTTGCACGCAGATCAAGTTTAAGAATCGGTCGGATCGGACCACTATATCATATAGCTGCCATACAAACGACCGATATGAAAACAAGTCTTTGTATGGAAAACATTTTTGTTTTCCAAGCTATTGCAAACGAATTCAACATTTATTTATTTGACATAGCCATACATGATTTTTGAAAGTTTGATCCGGATCGGATAACTATATCATATAGCTGCCATACAAACGACCAATATGAAAACAAGTCTTTGTATGGAAAACTTTTTTGTTTTCAAGGGTATACCATTTTTATATCTTTGAAAAAGGGATTATATTTTGCAGAAAGGAGTAAGCCCAAACCGTAAAAGTGTTTATACCAAATTTTTGCATAATTTCGGACAAATTTTCGGTAATACCCAGTGAAGGCCTAAAAAACTTCGAAGCTCTCTAATGTTTTGTGGAATCAGATACTTCATAATTGTGGAAATTTTATCAGGATCTGTTTTAATTACTCGTACATTGTGAGAATTAGTATAACATAATAATATAAAAAGAGATTCTAATTCTAGAGAGATTTTCATATTTGCTTGTTGTAAAATATTAATTATTTGAATTAGATCAGTATAATGTTGTTCAATTGTATTTGGAAAGATTATTATATCATCCATATAAACATGACAAGTTTTTCCGACTTGTTCTCTTAATATATCATCCATTGCTTTTTGAAATATTCTAGGGCTGTTTGTTAACCCAAATGGCATACGTAGGAATTCAAATTTCCCATTGTTAATAGAAAAGGCAGTGACTGGTACGACTGGTGAATTATAAGGGCTTCTACTTGGTCTTATATTTTGTGCCTTTAGCATTCTATCGATTTTATTATTAACGAAATCTGAGACTGACATAGCATAAGGATATTGTATATTTATTTCTCGTCGAATATCGGTTCGAAAAGGAATTTGCATATTTATTTTAGAATGCTCCTTTTCACTTTTATTCATAATCTTATTTTTGAAATTATTATTAGATTATGAATTTTTTCTTTGTCAGAAAATTCAACGACGTCATGTTCAGGATTTGTGGATCCCAAACTATTAGTGTTTTTTGTTGACGGATAATTCAACGTCGGCGTGCTCAGGATTCTTTGATCCCAAGCTATATAAACTTCCTTCACCAACTACCTTTTCGGTTTTAAATACTTTTGGTTTATCAAATTTTTATATAATATATTATTTTAATAGAAGCGCATTTTTTCCTCAATTAAACACAAATCGTTTTTTTCCTCATTGTCATAATATTCGAGTTTTTCTTTTTTTCCATTATATTCCATAATACACTTTTTTACATCTATTTTAGCTCCAATTTTCCTTAATAGATTGTACCCAATAAATAAGTCAGATTCTAAACCTTCTATTTCATAAAAAATGGTTATGTTTTGTTTCAGATATTGTCACTATATGGTAATATTTTATAATTGAGTATCCATGAACTGTAGATACTCTCTTGTAAGTTGGTAATTTTTTTTTATTTTCATAAATTCCCTTTTTGATATAGCAAGATGAGGCTCCTGTGTCAACTAATATTTTTAGTTGTTTTTTTGTATATCTGTCTATTCTTGTTATATAAGTCATTCCCCCGTAGGGTTCTGATATAAAAAATGATCTTCATCAATGTTATTTATTCTCATACCTTTCTGGTCTGGTTGACTTACGGTCCCAGTTGCTTCCCTTTTTAATGGGATTTGCGGTTCAGTTTCTTGTGCTTGGTATTGATTAAAATTATTTGTTTGCGAAAAATTATTATAATATTATTATTATTATATCATTATTATTATACCCCCTTTTTAATTATAAATTCGTCTTATAATTATATAATTATAATTTCTGACAAAGAAAAAATTCATAATCAATAATAATTCAAACAAAAAAAGATTCAAAAATGCGAATAATAAAATAATTATTATTCTGACGATAATATTTATTATTCGGACGATTTTGATACCTTATGGAACTATCTACCTGCTTTGCTTCTGGTGGGAGTTGTACCTTAGAATTGTTATTTGAATTCCAATTATTATGTTGTTCAAAGTTCCCGTTTTGTGGCCAATTATTATTCTGATTATTATTCTGATTATTATTCTGATTATTATTCTGATTATTATTCCAATTATTATTCTTTCTATTTGATGTATTAGTATTCTGTCTGGAATCTACTCGATTAAATCTTAGGTTGTTTCCCTGATTTTTATTTACATTCCTAAATCCATAAAACCTATTTGCAAATTGGGCTCGACGGTTGTTACACTCTAATTCCTGACACTTTGCAGAGCATCTTTTTTTTTTAATTGGGGAACCGGGGGATTTAGGGATAAACAAATAAAAAAAAAAAAAAAAAAAGGCGGGGACGGGGGGGGGGTCGGGGGCTGGGGGCGCGGGAGGAAGGGGCGGGGGACAGTCGGGGGGGGGAAGGGAAGAGAGAGGAACAGAGAGGGGACGGGACGAGGGGGCGGAGAGAGGGAGGGGTTTCCAGAGCATCTTGCAAGTCTGGTGGGTTTAAGAAAAGAGTGTTTCTGAGATTGAACCGTTCAATTGTAGGGGCGCTTGTCGCTACAAATAATTCACACTTCCGCCAAAAAGTATGCACCCGTGGTCGACAACACTTTGGTTTTAGTTTAAGTAGTTTCTCAATTGCGTATTGGGAACTCATTTTATATCAAATCAATTTAATTTTTTCACAATATTAAACACGAGTCACACAAGTCTTTTCGACTATTATCAACAACTTTTCGCTGTTAAACTTTACAAGAAATAATAGCGCACAGGAGCTCAGCCTGGGCCGATAACCTATTAGAATGAGAGTTTATTTGCGACTAACTAATACATAAATGAGGCGTAACTCGTGACGCGCTTAAGAGAATAAAACAAAAGAGAAAGATCAATTAGATCCAGTATAAGACATTCGCTTTGCACTCTTAATTGAGATTTCAACACTCCTTCTCAAAGTGACATGTCTTTACAAGTTAACTTAAATATCCATTTTTCTTTTAAACATAATTTATTTAAGTTTTTTGTTAAAATATCAAAAATCATATTTTCTGTTGAAACATACTTAATATCAATAACATTTTCCTTATATAATTGTCGTACAAAATGATACTTAATATCAATATGTTTGCTTCGTGCATGAAACTTGGAGTCTTTTGCCAGACGTTGTGCGCTTTGATTATCACTGTAGATAACCATCTTTGGAACCAGTCCTATTCCTATCTCCTTCACCAGCTTTTTAAGGTAAACTGTCTCTTTTGCTGCTGTTGAAAGCGCCACATACTCAGCTTCAGTTGAACTAAGTGCCACAATGGTCTGCTTTTTGGACTCCCATGAAATCGCCGCACCAGCCATGATGAATGTCCAACCAGTAAAGGATTTGCGATCTGTGCTATCGCCAGCCCAGTCTGCATCAACGAAACAATGGACATGCACACCTGTACGTTCGTAACATAGCTTTATGTCAGCTGTGCCCTTAAGGTACCTCAAGACACGCTTTGCAGCCACTTCGTGCTCCTTGTGGGGATCAGATTTTCTTTGTGGCGATTTGGCCCCCTTATGTTTGGTTTTGGGGTTTTTGGTTTAAGCCAAAAAAAAAAAAAAACAAATGGGGGTTTTTTTTTTTTTTGTTTTCTTTTTTTGGGGGTGTTTTCTTTGGGGTTTTTGTGGAGACCCCCCGGGGGGGGGGGGGGGGGGGGGGGGCCGGGCCTCTTTCTTTTTTTTTTTTTTAGAAAAAAATTTTTTTTGTTGTGGGTTATATTTCCCTTTCCCCTTCCCCCCCCCTCCTTTTTCCCTGGGGAGTGTGTGGGTTTGCCGTCTCCCCCCTCTATAAAATATATTATTTTTTTGTTGTTTGTTTGTGGGGGGGGATCTTTTCTGGAACAAGCAAGAATTAAATCGTCAACATATACTACAATAATGTTTAGGTTTTCCGCAATTTTCTTTGTGTATATGCAAGGCTCCCTAGGACAGGAAATTAATCCAATTTTGTTAAGAACTTCATC
Organism: Drosophila merina; assembly: GCA_035047645.1. Classification (NCBI taxonomy): domain Eukaryota; kingdom Metazoa; phylum Arthropoda; class Insecta; order Diptera; family Drosophilidae; genus Drosophila; species Drosophila merina. The sequence goes on from JAWNPH010000029.1 coordinate 91,069, forward strand.
TAGCCTCCAGTTCCACTCGCGTCCACTCTGCTTTAGACCGTATAAGGACTTATGCAATCGCAGGACTCGATTTGGGTGCTTTGCGTCTACAAAACCTTCAGGTTGTCTCATGTAGACCCCATCTTTTAGTTCACTGTTTAGGTACGCTGCTGACACGTCCATTGGGTGCATAATCATGCCATGCTCGACAGCCAATGCAATCACTAACCTTATTGAAGAGTAACGTGCCACCGGGGAAAATGTTTCCAGGTAATTCACCCCATACTGCTGTCCGCAACCTTTGGCTACTAACCTCGATTTGAGTCGATCAACTTTACCATTTTTGTCGCGTTTGATGGCAAACACCCATTTGCACCCGATTGCTTTCTGCTCTTCAGGAAGGTCAACCAAGCTCCAAGTGTTTGTAGATCGCAAGTCATCAAACTCCTTCTGCATCGAGATTCTCCATTCATCAGAATGTTCTCCAGTCAATGCTTCACGCACGTTTGTTGGTACCACCATATTATTTCCGGCTATAACATTTAGCATATTTTACTCTTTTCGTGGACGGCCCACTGATCCTGTTCGGACTATCTTGGGGCGACCTGGGCCCCTCTTCTGCGATGTTTTTTGTTCTGCCCCAGACTCTTCGTCGTCAATACGCCTGAACATCCAACGACTGTTCATTTTTGTCAATATGATTTGCGAGCCAGCAGACTCACCAATACAATAATTACCCCGGGACGAGCTACATCCACAATAAACACAACATCCCGGGCTATCACAATGCTTTGTTGGCCGGGTTAAATAAACGAAACACCAGAGAAATAGAAAATACCCAACTAACCTGCCCCCTCCCGCGGGACGAATCGGCTGTGTGTGTGTCAACGTCGCCGCGCCCGCCAACCGAGCCCCACCGGATAACCACGCGCGGCGCCCGCCGGCCGCCGCGCCCCACCCCCACCCCCACACCACCCCCACCCAACAAACACACCCGCGAGGGACACCAGGCCCGGCGGCGTGCGACCCCCACGCGACCAACAAATTCCCGATTTGAAAAAAAAAAAAAAAAAAAAAAGTCGTGCACCACCGTTTGATTTTGTGTTTATTGGACCACATATGTCCGTGTGTATAAGTCCTAACACTTCACTCTCGCGCCTTTCCGACGCGTGTGGAATCAAATTTTGCACTTAGCACACGTTTCGCATACGAAACCGTTCAAATCACACGAATATATTTTCAAACCATACACCATGTCTTTGTTAATCATTCTCTGCATACTATTCAAGTTCAAATGTCCAAACCGATTATGCCACTTAATCATTTCATACTGTTCTCCATTAGTTGCGAACACTCTTCCTGATTTATTTTTAAATAAGAACAATTAATTTTTGCGTATAGCAACTAGTAAAGTGTCTTCGTCAGTGTCTATTACTCTGGCTTCGTTCTTATTAAAAATCACCTTCAATCCTTTTGCAGTTGCCTTTTGCACCGAAATAAAGTTACATTGCAAATTTTTTACGTACAATACATCAAGCAGTTTGATCGTATTCTCTCCATAGCACAAATTAACTGTACCGCGCCCTTCGGCTTCTACGTAATTATCGCCTGCTATTATTATGCTATTATTTTTTTTTCCTTGTGTTCACGCATTGATACAAACATTGTTTTTTCAGCACACAAATGAGTTGTTGCGCCACTGTCTAGACACCATGTACTTTTACTGTCTATTTCGTTTTTATCTGCACCGAAAACCGAAAACGCTTTTGGCTTATTCCCGATATTTCGATCTACACTTTGCAGCAATATGACCGCGCTTTCCACATGACCAACATTCGACACCTTTTTGGATATTCCTTTTTGAGTATTGTTTTTCTGTACCCGACGCGAATATTTTCTGTTCCTTTTCTATCACCGTTTCGTTTGTCTTGCGCCTCTCTCCCTCTTCTAGAAGTTTAACCTTGAGAGCGCTCAGCCCCGGCAATGTGTAGCGCGTCTCAATGGCGACAACAAAATTTTCAAATGAGTCACACAAGCTCGAAAGTAAAATTATGACGGGCATTTCTTCTGGCACACTTTGTTTGCTTTTCTACCAATGCACTGAATTTATATAAATGTTCCTCCACACTTTCTGTCTCACTAATTTTCATGTACAACAACTGCTTAAACAAATGTATGCGTTTCGCTGGACCGGATGGCATATGAATTTCACCAAGTTTTTTCCAAGCTTCCTTAGCAGTTACACAATGTTTCACATGATTAATTTGCGTCGGCTTTATACATAGCATTATACTTGCAAGTGCCTTTTCGTCTTTAGCATCGAAAGACGCTTTTTGTTCTACTGTGTCATTTTCATTTTTCAGCAAACGGCCACTGACCACTGACCATAATTCGGCGTGTATCAGCACACTTTTCATTTGAATAGACCACACACTATAGTTTTTATTGTCCAGTTTCTCAATTGCGTATTGGGAACTCATTTTATATCAAATAAACTTAATTTTTTCGCAATATTAAACACGAGTCACACAAGTCTTTTCGACTACTATCAACAACTTTTCGCTGTTAAACTTTACAAGAAATAATAGCGCACAGGAGCTCAGCCTGGGCCCATAACCTTTTAGAATGAGAGTTTATTTGCGATTAACTAATACATAAATGATGCGTAACTCGTGACGCGCTTAAGAGAATAAAACAAAACAGAAAGATCAATTAGATCCAGTATAAGACATTCGCTTTGCACTCTTAATTGAGATTTCAACAAAATCAAACCCGAGAAAAATAGAAGATATTCTAGCCATACCATTACCAAGAACAGAAAAACAACTCAAGGGATTTATGGGCATTCTTCTATAGAAAATTCATTAAAGACTACTCGAAAATCTCATTTTCAATGATTAAATATTTACAAAAGGGAAATCCAATTAACCAAAGCGATCCAGACACCCAGTAAGCACTATTTGTTTGGTTCGTGATTTCTAATAATAACAGACCATCAGCCGATAAGCTTCTTAAGTAGAAAATATAAAGGAAATGAGATTAAAGATAAACATAAGATTGATTTTTAAAATACAATAGATTGACTATGACATTCAATATTTAAAGGAAAAAGACAATAAAGTCACAGATTTCCTAAGTAGACAAGAGACGACACCATAAACAAATACAGACAATACTGACGAATCAAATTTGGAAATGACGGATAATGTTCATTCGGCAGATGAAAACGAGCCAATAGATTTCTTCATAAAGGAAGATATTGTATAAAATTAAGACGAAAATTTGACAGGGGGAAAAAAAAAAAAAAAAAAAAAAAGATAAAAATTACAAAACAACATTAGTAAGGGTGAACTCGGAGTGTACTACGAAGTACGAGACGCGATATCTTATAAAATATGTTACAATGCATTTTAATTGACCTTTTTAGGGACACAAAACAAGTTCATAAAGTGCACAAGAAAAGTTTTCGAAATAGAAAGGGAAGGATATTTTTCATATAAAATATAGATCTCTTGTTACAACAATTGACAAACTGACTAAATTTGCAGCAGCATATAGTATAAAAGATAGGAATTTGAAAGCAAGAATCCATTTTATCACAAACCAGTTCGACAAATTTGACAAACAGGAAAATAATCATGGATCACAGCAGAGCAGATATTGAGTTTTTTGAACAAGGAAGACATTGAAGTACACTGACAAACCAAATTCGCACACAGGAAAAGCTGACATAGATACATTACGCTCAACACTGATAGAGAGAGTAGGCGGTGTAGATAAGGAAGTTTCAGTAGAGACCAAAATTCAGATTGCCATAACCATATGTAATAAGAGATACCATACGACAATTTAATGGTTGCCAGAACAAAGACCAGAAAAATGACCACTAGGAGGAGGAAAGAAACGAAGGCCACATACAAAATTATAAGCGTCTCATTCACAAGGACGGACCTTATTTAAGACAAACGGGGCTTGAGAATGTTCACTCTTGCAACATTAAAAGACCATTAAAGACAGAATTGACAAATAAAGAGAAAAATTAGGAAAGAAAAGAGTAGAAAATAAAAAAAACATTTATCAAAATAGGAAGAACAGTAATGGTACATTTACATTTGCCGTTCGTTGTAATGATCATCCAAACAATGATGTCAATGGGCCATGCTAAATTTCAAGTGATTCCAATACAGGAAGAAGCAGTGTATGTGCCGATACATATGTATACAACGGAGATTTTAAACGAAATAATAATCATTTTGCACATTATAGATGCTAATCAGATAACTAAAATTATTGATACTCAGCTCGGGTTCGTTTTTTATTCAGATTCGGTGTTGCATTTGTCTCGTTGTAAAATAGATGAACGTGAACAGCAACCTAATTTGGGCGAAGGGGACATAATATTATTCGATGAGTGTATGTCAGCGAGTACAGAGGTTAGCGAATCTGATGGTGGTGTCGAATTCGCTAGTTGAGTTCGTGACCGAGGGCGCCCAAGAAACATAACAAGTCAGCCATGTAGACATCGTAAGCCATACAATGCGATCAATGTATTGAGAGTAGAGGACGTGTTCATTCTTTCTACGGTAAGTGAGGCGATGACGGAGGAGACAAGGCTGACAGGGATGGGCACGTACAGCGGTTCAAATCGAGATTAGTTGCTAAGTGGTGCTCGCAGCTATTTGGAGTCAAATAATTCGAAACATTCTCACCGGTGGTTAGATATTCGTCCGTCAGAATGATGATGGAGAAAGGCAATGGAGAAAAAGTTGTACCACCACCAGTTGGAAATAAATAGCAATTTATCTGAAGAGATTTATATAAAGCAGACGGGTGTTTTTATTATTGATTAAAATCCTAACAAGCCGCTTGGGCTTTCTGCCTTGTGTAAGCGAGCCATGGGTCTATATACCTAAAGGTATATGTAGATAAACTTTTAATTGATAGCTCGACAAAAGATGACCAATGAATTCTATGTAGTCGACGGCGACCTAACCACTTCTTGGACATACTATATAACTTCTTACATAACGAATCCAATTCACGGGTAAATCGACGCAGATTGGGAGACGACACTATAGATCGTTAGAACACAGGTGGTTGTATATCATGGGAGCCCAAGAAGCAATGTCTAGCGGTAATGAGCAGCACTGAAGCAGCACGAGACGCAAGGTACTTGAAAAAATTTTAACTAAAAATGGGATTTGAAGATGTAAATTGTGTAAAAGTGTTCTGTGACAATCAGAGCGCGCAACGTTTAACAAAAAATTAAACATGGCACAAACTTAGACACCATATTGTCATCAAATATCACTATGTGTGAGAATTGTATAAAAAAGAACATAAAATGACCACCGCTGTCGGCGCGATGGGTGCCGCGTTTTCTCACTCCGGACAAAAAGCGCAACCGTGAGACCACTTCAGAGTAGTGTTTGACGCTGTTTAAACGCAATCCAAAGGAGTTTCTTCGTCGTTTCGTGACAGCCGACGAAACATGGATCCACTAGTACCCACCCGGCGAACGTGTTCCAAAAAAGGCGAACCCTGTCCCATCGGCCGAAAAAGTTATGGCCACCGTTTTCTAGGATTCGCAAGGTGTGATCCATATCGACTTCCTGGAGAAGGGCAAAACGATTACAGGGCAGTACTACGCCGAATTATTGGGGCGATTCGACACGGAATTGAAGAAAAAATGGGCCCACTTGGCAAAAAACAAAGTGCTCTACCACCATGATAACGCACCGGCTCAGAAGTCCGCCCCCGCCAATGCCAGATTTGGCCCCGTGCGTCTTCTTTCTGTTCCAAACTTGAAAAAGTCACTCGCCGGACAAAAATTTCAGTCGAATGAGGAGATCATCGCCGCGTTAAAAAAATTGGCTGGGTCAAGTGTATCAAGCTAAAAGGAGACCATGTTGAAAAATAAATGACCACTTTTAAAAATTTTTGTTTTTCTTTTGTAGGAAAAGTACTTATCGGACCACCCTCCCAACTTGTCCGAGTTATCTTCCATCTTATCACTTCATGCGACTCCTACGGCACCAGTAGAATCAACCCTCCATAAAATGCACTTTTAGGGGAAATCCACCGTCCGGACTCCCGGTACGTACTGATGTCGCGGTCTTATTAACCGTTAAACCAAAATCCCTCTAAAAATATTTTTATATCACGACTGGCCCCTAACAACTTAGAAGTTGCTGTTTCGGCTTATATTCAGGCCGACTCGAAGGCCGTTGCTAGACTGAAGGACATGCGGAAGTTTAAATACACTTTCTCGGGGTTTACGTGTTCTTGTGAGATATGTGTACCTTTGGGGGTGTTCGGCAGGGTTTGTGCGCCCAGCTTTGGGGGGGAAAAAATATGGAAAAGGAACATCAGTCGAAAAAAAAGTAAATAACCGGGGGGAAAAACCCCAACCAAAAACCTGAACCCTCATCTTCTTCTTTTTAAACAAAATCTTCTTCCTCAAAAAACCAACAACATCCAATACCCTTACCTATCAGAATACTAGGGGGCTACGGCGTTAGCTCCTTAAACTGTATTCTGATAGTTCTTCATTTGCAGATTATAGTTTTCACGGAAACCTGGTTAAAGACGGAGACTTTTAGCACCGAAGTTTTTCCAGACAGGTACATCACTTACAGAAGGGACCAACCACTACGAAGGGGATGAGGAGTCCTAATCTCTGTGGACTCCGACTTTGCTTCTGAAGAGGTTAATTTACGGAATCTTGGTGATCTAGAATTCCTGTGTGAAAATCATAATATCGATTCAATCACTGTTTATCACATGGTCTACTTACCATCTTCTACAGAACCGCCTACATACTGGCACCACTTATCTGCCATTCAGCTGGTCTCTAATCGCTTGTCCGACCGAGATCTGCTAGTAACTCTGGGAGACTTTAATTTACCTGAACTTATTTGGTCAAACATCGAGGATTCACCATCTTTATCACTTTCAACTCACCATGAGTTTACTGAGGGTATGTTCGAAATCTCCCTCGGTCAAATAAACCGAGGGTCGACTTTTAGATCTGTGGATTGTTTCTGATCTCTATGGAATCACCCTTTCAGAGCCATGCCACGACCCCAGAAGATCCATTGAAACCCTGCTAGAAATCTTAAGTCTCGCTATGTGGTTCATTGGGCGTACGGTGAAAGTAAATTTATTTCTGATTATTGTACATTAAGGAGTAGTAATTGAACTATATTCTGTAATATATTGGTTGAAAAATATCGAAAATTGTCCGAATGGCAGCAATTCTTCGCAGGCGCCTAAAAAAAAATACATTTTGCGGTGCATGTTATACCTCAGTACTGGATCATATGAAATGAAATAATCAAAGTTTTTCCATCAATTTTTGTGTCCCTCTAGGTATCCCTGTCGAGTTTTTCCATTTTTTTTAATTTTTAAACTTTTTACAAGACTTGAAAGTGAAAATACCGATATTTGGCCAAAATTCATGACTATTGTTGTTAATAATAAAAAAACTAAAATCAAAAACAAAAAAATCTCGACAGGGTTACCTCATAAATTATGTAAGAAAATACTTTAAAAATTTGAACGATCGGTTGAATAGATTTTGAGATATAGAGTGCACCGACTCAAAAAACATCGATTTGAGAAAAACGCGTTTAAAGTTTGTCGTAGCGAAGAGACCCTATAAAACAGCTCAGGTAGTCGTTCGAGTCCCGCCTACTTCAAAGCTATATCTTTGTGAGTTTTGCTCCGATTGACTTCCTATTTACAGACACATTCTTGAGTTACTATACTTTCATAATATGCAATAAAAAATCACTTTTTTTTAACCCTCAAAACCCTACCCCTACTTCAGTCTCATTTGGACAATTTTCAATTTGGTGTTCAACCAATCTCTTAAAACGTAATGGATCAAAATGGCCACATACTTTCTCTATGGGATTTCTTTGGAAAGATTTAACCAGGTTAACGATCTTGTCCTATTAGACTTTAAAATTAATTTTCCGACCATATTTCTACGATGGTTAATAAATATCGAAAATTGTCCGAATGGCAGCAATTCTTCGCAGGCGCCTAAAAAAAATACATTTTGCGGTGCATGTTATACCTCAGTACTGGATCATATGAAATGAAATAATCAAAGTTTTTCCATCAATTTTTTGTCCCTCTAGGTATCCCTGTCGAGTTTTTCCATTTTTTTTAATTTTTAAACTTTTTACAAGACTTGAAAGTGAAAATACCGATATTTGGCCAAAATTCATGACTATTGTTGTTAATAATAAAAAAAAACTAAAATCAAAAACAAAAAAATCTCGACAGGGTTACCTCATAAATTATGTAAGAAAATACTTTAAAAAATTTGAACGATCGGTTGAATAGATTTTGAGATATAGAGTGCACCGACTCAAAAAACATCGATTTGAGAAAAACGCGTTTAAAGTTTGTCGTAGCGAAGAGACCCTGATAAAAACAGCTCAGGTAGTCGTTCGAGTCCCGCCTACTTCCAAAGCTATATCTTTGTGAGTTTTGCTCCGATTGACTTCCTATTTACAGACAACATTCTTGAGTTACTATACTTTCATAATATGCAATAAAAAATCACTTTTTTTTAACCCTCAAAACCCTACCCCCCTACTTCAGTCTCATTTGGACAATTTTCAATTTGGTGTTCAACCAATCTCTTAAAACGTAATGGATCAAAATGGCCACATACTTTCTATGGGATTTCTTTGGAAAGATTTAACCAGGTTAACGATCTTGTCCTATTAGACTTTAAAATTAAATTTTCCACCTTTTCACGATGGTTATAAATATCGAAAATTGTCCGAATGGCAGCAATTCTTCGCAGGCGCCTAAAAAAAAATACATTTTGCGGTGCACGTTATACCTCAGCACTGGATCATATGAAATGAAATAATCAAAGTTTTTCCATCGATTTTTATGTCCCTCTAGGTATCCCTGTCGAGTTTTTCCATTTTTTTTTAATTTTTAAACTTTTTACAAGACTTGAAAGTGAAAATACCGATATTTGGCCAAAATTCATGACTATTGTTGTTAATAATAAAAAAAAAACTAAAATCAAAAACAAAAAAATCTCGACAGGGAAAATACTTTAAAAAATTTGAACGATCGGTTGAATAGATTTTGAGATATAGAGTGCACCGACTCAAAAAACATCGATTTGAGAAAAACGCGTTTAAAGTTTGTCGTAGCGAAGAGACCCTGATAAAAACAGCTCAGGTAGTCGTTCGAGACCCGCCTACTTCCAAAGCTATATCTTTGTGAGTTTTGCTCCGATTGACTTCCTATTTACAGACAACATTCTTGAGTTACTATACTTTCATAATATGCAATAAAAAAAATCACTTTTTTTTAACCCTCAATACCCTACCCCCCTACTTCAGTCTCATTTGGACAATTTTCAATTTGGTGTTCAACCAATCTCTTAAAAACGTAATGGATCAAAATGGCCACATACTTTCTCTATGGGATTTCTTTGGAAAGATTTAACCAGGTTAACGATCTTGTCCTATTAGACTTTAAAATTAAATTTTCCGACCATATTTTTACGATGGTTAATAAAGCCAAGGGTGTACTTGGCTTCATTGCAAGATTGTCTTAAAAATTCAGTGACCATTATATAACTAAAAGCTTATAAGTATTACGTATGGGGTTCATCAAGATCGCATTGGATCCGTTCAAAAGAGCTCCTGATTTTTACTCTTAGGGGACTCAACTGGGATGCAAATCTTCACCACCCTTCTTATTTCGACAAACTCCTTCTAATCAATTTATCATCCGTAACCAATCGTAGAAAGAAACTGGGTGTCGTTTTCCTACATAGCCTACATGGTAATGTAGACGCCAGTATCTACTAACACGACTAACATTTAATATTCCAAAAAGACGGACTAGAAATTTTAGTCCTGTTCCTAAGTTTTTGTAGATCTATATATGCCCAGCATGAGCCTTTTAGGATTTTGTGTTCTGACTACAACGACCTATATTCTATTACTTCAGTCTGCACTTCCTCTTCTATTAAATACTTAATCCTTACGTACCTTTCAGAGCAGCAAACGCAATCCTTTTCTTCCTCATAATATTTTGTATACCTTATTCTCTCGGATGTTTCACCGCGATCCGATCCGTACAATAAACGGCAGCGCCCCTCGGTCGTTTAGGCGGAGGGTGGGCTGTACGTTATGCAGAGGAAGCCGGGGTAATAAACAAAAAAATAAAGGATTATGGCACAGTGTCTAAGAAATGTTAATGATTTAATGCTCATAATATTAGAAGCGTAATGAAATTTTAAAATAATAATAATTGAATTAATAATAAAAGGACTACAATATAAAAGACTACTAAAATAATGTAGCATAAACCTATCCTCCCAAATTAAAAATTTTAAAACTTTTTTTAGTTATTTTATAAATGGTGCACAGCCGCCGCCTTAAAGTTTAATTACAATGTCAAAAAATTGTTTCATTAACATATTTCTTGGTTAGATGTTTATTTATGCGTTTTCATTTTTACGTTCTTTCTTGGCGTTTTCCTTTTGGAGTTTTAGTTCTTGCATTTCCTCTCGATCTTGCTGTCTTTTTGCCACTTTCTCTGCCGTTGCTAGTTCCCTTTTAATCTACGCATCTCTCTTGCCTACGTATTTTTTCCAATCTTTAGAGACCTTTTGAAATTCATTTAAACGTTTTTTTTTGTCCTGTTCAGGTTCGGGGTTCTTTCCAATTGCGCTTTCATCGATTTCATACCCAGCAGGGGGAAGAGCATTAAAATGACTATTATGAAAAGCAGTGCGATTGCCATCTCGAAACCAAAATGGCTTTGATCTTTTATACATATGAGTATAATTTTTGAATTCGTTTCGATCCATTTCCATATGAGAACTGAATACCAAAAGTGTGAGTATGGCGACCAACGGAAGGGCTCCGAAAAGAGAAATTTTCTTCCAACGACCAGCATGTTTTTCCGTTATGGCTGAAAAAGGGAAAGCCAAAAAATTGAAATCTTTACAAATCTCGTGCGCCCCTAAAAAGCATATTAAATGTGATGAATCACTGTGGCTGAAATCTGCGCTAGAAAGATACTAATAGTAAATATATAGTAAAATAGTTGTAATATTTTTTTTATTGAATCGAATAAATGTCCCGTCAGTTGACTAAGGACAACGATGAGAAGAATTATTTGACGAAGGTTTTTATTGAACTTCTTTATTCGAATAAGACTAGAAATCAAATGTAAGTGGGATTGAGGAGAAGCCTTAGTGTTTTAACAATATTTGTATTTCGGGAGAGCATTGCTCTTGGATTCTTAAGATTAGGAAAAGATTCAAAGAGAGCAGTCAAATCTGCTTAGGTCAGGGTTTAGGATTTTCTTACAAGAACGGCCAAGTGCCGCTGCCAAAGAATTGTTTATTAAAAACGCATGCTGCGCAGATGGCATACAGTATGGAAATCACTTAACTGCATTACTGTTTATAGTTCTTTGAAATAATTGAAGTGACCGGTTTGGACCACCCAAATACGTCACTATATATAAGT